>OMNW01034745.1:0-23296 GCA_900303245.1 Selene dorsalis | reverse complement strand
AGATTCCAATCCAATAGGTTTTTTTTTTTTTGGTTTTTTTTTGGTAACAACTGAGCTACAATGCTGCCAAAGTTGGTAATTGGCCAATCAATATCATTCACTGCCAGAGTGTTGCAGGCACTTCCTGTTTACACAGAGGGTGTCTCTACACCCTGCAGATACCTTTTCTCTTTTTACTCAGTATTCTAATTGAATTGTTTATTTCAGCTTCCTCAATAAGATATTCAACAAAATAGATGATATTTGAAAACAGTTGATGCGGCGGTCCAGCCTTTTAATACACCGGTAATTGTGTCAAATAACTTTTTGTGTGATGTTCATATCTCATAATTTTCATTATAGTTAACAGTCGTCAGCTTTATTTAATTGAACCATACTGTTTGAGCATGTGTGCAATATTTGCTTGCTTGACAAGTTCCACAAGCGGCCTCTGATGTTTTTTTTTTTTAACTCCAGCAGCAAAGAATCAGGGATGAAAGTGCAGTAATTAGCAATTTCCATCTGTCATGTCACCTGAGGAAACGGCCCTTCTGTACATGTTTAAAGAGGCGAGGATAAATCAAACAAACACGCTGGCTATGGTACAAATGTTTAAGAATTATTAAGCGAATCCCGCTTTTAACAAAGCGTTTAATGTGGAAAAAAAATAGGCCGATCTGTCCGGCGCTTAATGGGGCCTCCTGACTTTTGGAAACACAGAGAAAAAAAAGAAAAATAAAGCAGAAAAACTTCAATATCATTATTATATCATTATTTGTTACTTTCTGGGGAACACACATAAAAACAAAAAACACACACGCGCGCCTCTAATAGTGTACTGACCTGGAGGGGATAATTATGACACATGGCCCATTTATCTCAGACAGCGCCGTGTTGACCGTTCGGAATGAAACTGCAGGATGTTTCCGTGGAAGCAGCTAAATGGCACTCTCCTCCATCTCGCAAAACTACAGCAGCGTGACAGATACAGCGCGGGTCTGGTCTCAGCGTGGGATGAATATTGAGGTTGCAGACGTTCAACCTTCTAACTGAGTGTCTGGTGTCCCTTACTTGGCATTGAGAGTAATGAGAAGCATGAAAAGCAGAGTGTTGTCAGCGACCCCTCTGACCCGCCACTAAATATATAGGGTGGGTCAACGCTATGATGGTCATAAAGGTTTAATTACAGGGCTGGGAGAAGGCGAGGGCTGGATTACGGCGGTGAGTGTGTGCAGATATACAGCACAGTGGCAATTTGTGACACTTAAAATACAGCCTATGTAGAATTTAATGGCAGATCATACAAATTGCTGTGGATTACATCACAGATTTGATTTTGTCTTCAGTGAGATGAAAGCTCGTTATCATGGGCGTTTGAACCTGGAAACCAATTTTTGTAAGTCTTCATATCCAGCAGATCACATTTAAAGTGTTGTAACAAGATCTGATTTCTCTGTTTTACCTTTGAATCCTAAACGATTGAGCATCTTTTGAGGTACAGTGTGAGCTCAGCTTATCGCTTTCTACTAGTTCACATCGCGAGCCAGAATGAACACCTCTAATAGCAAATATAACAATACTGGAGGCACTGTTGAGAGATGCATAGAAAACTCTTGTTGTCATTAAATCTGACTCTTGAGATCATGCTCAACATTTTAAATCACCTCCCTGAGTGTTTTCCCCTGAGATGACCGCAGTGCTGAGTAAAATGAAAAGAATCCTCTGTGGACTGACTGTTCATCTGCCAGGTCAAAGCTGAAAGCTCAAGATGTTATGTGATTCCTTCAGTGTGGTGCTGAGCTAAATACTTAATGGCGTAGTCCTGTCAATCATCAAATTGTGGGACGAGCTGTATCAAAGAGAGCCCCCTCAGTTAAATAGGAGAATACAAACATAATACTGTGTTGCACAAATGTACAGTATATTCATACCAAAGTCTTCACTGTAAATTCATATATGAAATTATCATTATGCATTGTTATAAAAAAACAAACACACAAAAAAGATTATTACAAAAAGTTTGCATGAATGTTGTTTTGATAAACTTCCATCTAACACAAAATGTTGCCTCACACATTAAGCATGATTATGTTGTGCATCAGTTATTTATCAATGAATTGATAAATAAATGACACATTAATATTAAAACATGGTTATTAATAATAATCGCTTGGGGCACCAGCCCGAAACAGGCAAAGATAGCCAATATATGTGTCAGCCTCAAATTATTACTGTCATTATAATCATTACCAGAGAGAACGACCGCTGACCTTGTGTTGAAGACACTCGGTGCGCTCTCAGTTAATCGTAAACAGGCTGCTGAGGGGAGGGGTGTTGCAGTGGGCTGTGAGCAGGCCTGCACGACAGCTATTGTCTCAGGTAGCAGCAAGTGACCTGGGCCGGAGGCCAGGCAGAGAGAGGCGAGAACAGAGAGGGGGTGCTGGTCTTGATGACTTGACCTCATTGGGGGGGTCACATGTCGCTGTGACCAACAGTCACTGGATAGGAAGGTTCTTGGAGGAGGGTTATCCTCAGGCGTGAGATGTTAGAGACTGGAAGTGAAGGGAGGTCTTTTGTATGTGTTACAAAAGAACCATCTTGAATGGGCTGAGTCCCAATATTGTTAATATGGTTGCAAAATGATACACCACAAGAAAATTATTCATAATCTTAATATATGTACAATAGAATAATGGACATTTAATATATATTTCACAAACATGTATCTTTATATATCCAGAGGATGTATGTCATGTTAATAATATATCAGTTTTTATTGTTGATATATAAAGTGGCAGCTCTCATATTAGAGGATCATATGTATCACTTTTCTCTGTGGATTAGTTTAGTTTGCATATGTGTAGGAGTTCTCAAATGTATTCAGTATGAGAACAGCAATGAATATAACTTCATAACCAAGCAGACCAATGTCATTTTTTTCCTTAACGGCCACAGAGCTGAACTTTTAAGTGACCATCCCCTGCTTGTGTGTGTCAGCATGAACCATTACCAGAGCCAGCCCCTCTGTGTGCTGCCTTTATATTACACAGTGAAGCCTCTGAGTTTTATTTCTTCACCTGATGGTGTTCCTGTCTTCCAGAAATCCATTCCAAAGACATAGTGGAAGAGCACACAAACAGAGGGAGAGAGCAGATTTTGCTCGGAAATATTTTCTGTCTCGTACACGTTAACCACACAGGAAAGACGGAGCACTGCCCGATTTTTATAAATAATAGATAATGCCTCCATTTTGGGAAGGAGGCGCAAATGGTATGGTGATTTTCTGACATATGAAGTACTCTGGCAAGGTGCCCCCGATAGATTAATACCTTAACTGGTAAAATCGTGCTTAAATCAATCATTGGCAGGGCCTTGTTTGTGCCCTTGTGGATATAGAGCTCACATTGGAGGAAAATCTATAGCTGTGAGGGAGCATGGGGTCAATGATGTTGTTCTCAACAAAGTGTAATGCACTCATTTGTCTGCCTCACGGGTGGCACATTTGCCCGGCAAATAAAATAGAATGCTTCCTGACCATGGTAGTACATCTGATAAAATTAGCTCTGGAACAAGGGCAGGGCCACCTTTGTAATCCTAGATAGTGGTCTGTCTTTCCAGTGCACTTTCAAACTTTTTGGGACACTCTGTGCCCTGCCCTAGATCCATACACTTGTCTTAAGTGAAATGAGCCGTGTCACTTCGGATCGGTGCAGCGCTATCAGCCGCGAGTTAGAAAACACCCACATACACACAAGCGCACACAATGTGTCATCTGAAGACTGGTGGCAGAGAGAATTCACAATACTCGGTAATTCACTACTGCTTTAACAAATTAGCATCACATGTAAAAAGTCATCGTTGTCAAGTAGCACCGTGACAGAACTCTTACCTAACTAATGATATTCTTCTAATCTCACTCGTAGTTGAACATGCAGATTGCGGACAAGTCACCGTCTCTTTAGAGCACGAGGCTTTAGCAGTTCCCTGGGAAGTGATGCACATCCAAATGATTGTGCAAGCTCTGATTGATTGCTATAGAGAGATATTCAGCTGCGGGGATTGGAGTGGAGGCTGCAAGAGATTACTTTGTGTTTGAGAGGTAATCTGATGCCATATACATAATCTCTTTATCAAAAGGATGGATTTCATTAATCAGAGGAGTGGTCAGGTGGAGCAGTTTGAGAGCCAATGTCTAATCCATTTACTCAAATTACAGAGTTTCAAAGATTATGTTGTTTGTATCACAGCGAAGTATTTCTGGGGCAGCAGCATAATGTATAATTCGACTGAGAGTGACAGTATGTTGAATTTACACTTTATACATGAGACTCTGTTTTTTTGCTCACTAATTACAAATTTTTAAAGCGTTGACTTGGGAATAGGTTCAAAATATCTAACAAACGGTTCCAGATCGTTTGGTATCATTCAATCTTTTTAATTAAAAACAATTTGGGATGTGTGCAAAACAATTTCCAATCAGAGCATCCGTTGAGATGTTTGAAGATAACATTGCCGCAGAGGTGAGCACAGAGCTGCCTTTGTACGTCCTTTTGTCTGCACTTACTTTCTAATACTTCTCTCGCACTGGTAACTGCTGAGAAATTTTTAATTAATTACTAAATTGGTAGTAGTTTATAAAAAGCCAAGGATAAGAGAGATAGAGATTTGATAAACAAGACAGATAAGAGCGGTGGATAAGGACTAAAGATTTATGTATATGGTGAGATGGTGACTGTGTGTCTTATCTAAGGAATGCAGGGTTGTAAAGTAATCAACAATGATTCACTGTGGGTAAAATTAGAGGCCTTTTATCTGCATGAAATGGTGCAGATTAATGGGGATAAATGGTGTGCTGATGAGGTAAGAACAGTTCAGTAATTACAATCAGTCTAAATAAATAACGCTTAAAGGACTCCAGAGTCAGAGTAGATGCAGTCCAAGTTTGAGCCAGTCTTAACTGTATGGAAATATTTGGCAAATTGTAAGGGTTGAATATATTTCTGATACCCTCCTGGGACCAGAATTAAACTGTCAGATGTGGAAACCACACGTCAGTTCCTCCTTATTTATTTATTTTGAATGTTCCTCCGGTTGGAGCTAGTTGATTTTCAGCTAAGTTATTGGTTTGTTTGAAACCCATTTCCACACTTGGAATGGGTGCGCTTGGTAGCAGATGCTTCAATTTCAGGCCCGTAGCACAAGCACACACACATACATGGAAACACTCAAATACACACACACACACACGTGTGCACGCACGTGCGCAGAGACATACATGTACATCCTGGACTGAAACCGCGCCTCCATCAGCTTTGCCTTGTCTGTCGTATAGATATCGATTTACAGGGCAGTTATGGCCTGGCTCTGAAGCCACCTCTGGAGTTTTATAGAAACATGATAAACATCATCAATCTCTTTGTACAGCCTTCAAAAGGTGGCAGATGGTTCATAGCCCTTTAATCAATTGAGATTCCGTGGTCCAACACACCCCATATAATGGTGCTTATGCTACTTTGGCCTACTGTTGTGTGAGTTCATGCTGTTACAGTCAATGTTGTGCACCTGTTAGTTTCAGCATCATCCAAACACATTTTCCGGTCATCTAATATGAAAATATGAGTCCGTTTTCACACCATAGCTTTGATAGTTCTTTATTGCTATCAACCTGTTCACTGATGATTGATCTCCAGAGGCTACTCCTCATATAAAACCCAACTCTCTAAGTACAGCCATTTGTCAAAAGGAAGCTTTTACAGGGTTATTAGGGTTGGTCTCATGCCAGCAGAAAAACCTAATTTTTACGCAAGAAATGGCACATTACTGTATTCCTTCTAACAATAAGATGCTTGGTTATTAGATGAGAGGCAACGTAAGTGCTGACTGGATTCAGATCAGGTGCAACTGTTTTTTTGAATGATTGCTATATTGTTAATATCGGTGGAGTTTTCCAGGAAGTGGTTGTAGAGTTCAGGATGGCATACAGAGTGTGTGAGAGTCACATCAGTGACCAGACCACGAACCTCCCCTAACCTGAAGTGTTGTGAGAGGCTAAACATAAGCAGTGGGTGGTGGTGCAGGTTGTTTACTATGAGCTCCATCCATTATTGTATTTACCATACAAGTGTTTATGATATGCCCTCTGTGCAGCACTACTTTTATTTCACTGTGGTAAGAACCCACTATAGAGTTTTTTGGAACTAGTCCCTCATGTTGCTGTTGCTGTAATTTCCTATGGAGGCTTGAGTGCTGTTTTTGAATGATTTGCAGGATCCTCTGTGTTATTGTAACTGACACTGTAGGCCATGCAGTCTGAGGTACTGTGCATGCTTAAATTCCTGTACTTTTGAAGGCTGTGTAGTTTATCACGTGATTGTGTACTCTGTGGGTTCTTCTTCTTCTTCTTCTTCAAAAAAAAACACAATTTGAGGTGAATCTGTGGCTGTGCTAGAGTCAGTCTGACCATTAAAATGTGATATAGCATATTACATGGTGGATAACACACCTGAGTTCCTGTTTGTCCTTCAGTACCATTTTAGTCTTTGAGCATGGACCAAATTGGTAGATGAACTGACATACCAGCTCTTGCTAAATAAAGAATTGTGTTATCTCGCCTATATTGTTTAAATGTCCTGAAACCTTGAACATTCCCCTGGTAATGGTTTCATCAGGATTCCTATGATTTCTATGAGAAATCCTGTGACTTTACCCACTGATATTAAACTTGTCTAATTACTATATTTACATTGCAGCAGGGAGCTTCCTCCTGCAGTATGCCTTTACAGATCTAACATTACAATTTTACAAGTGTTAATCATGGTTCCAGGACACCTTTACAGAGCCAGATAATACATTTGCTTTTCATTAACCAAACTGAATAAATGTTGTGTGACAAGCTCTGCATGATGGATCAATATTGTGTGATGTGTTATTAAAAAACTAAGCAACTGGAGATATTGAAGTTGAATCATAAAGTATATTAAAACAGTGCAGTCTCAATAGGCACGGTGGGCTCACATTTTACTTTAATTTCCGTCATATTACGTAGGTCACCATCTATTAAAACCAAAATTTTGAAGGGATTATCTAACATTATATTGATATAAACCACAACACACAAGTCGCTTTCTGTAGACACAGTTTCAGTGCTGATTCACAAGTGGAAAAAAATCTGAACATTAATTGTTTTGATGATGTTAGGGTGAGGCAGGAGCTTTGGGCTGAAATATTAATCTGTGTTTTTAGAGAGAATATACTGTAGGACTCTTTGAGTGCTGCACTGCCTACCTGTAGTGGGTCCTCTGCATTAATGACCTCCAGAATAATTTAAGAAACCACTCACTGGGACACTGTGAGCTTTCTGGTAGAGATCCCCTCATTAAAGAAGCCCCAGAGTAGACGGCCAATTTGGCTGCAGAAGGTCTGGCAGCACTGTGACAGCCAACAGAAATGTACGGAGTGATGCCACTGTAGCATGTGGAGACGCCAAAGTTAATGGATGAAGGAAGGTGTGTGTGCTGTCGTGCAGTCATACAGCACATCTTGCATTTGCTTAGAAAATCATTGATATTTTGTCATATGAAAAGTCACTCTTATCGACTAATAAGTGTCTCATAGTCTTAATTTGGACACCGGCTTTCACACAAATAGGCTTTGTTAGCCAGTCAGCTTCCACAGTATCAAGTCAGAGTGTGTCTCCTTCATCCTCTACCAGTATCAAAGGATTTCCCCAGCATCAACACACACAACCCTACAGTTGTGTCACAGGCAGGGAAAGAGGGACCTGTATTGTTGTATTGGATTGTTTAACTAGCAGCCTTGAAGAAGACTCTTGCCTGTGAGTGGTCCCTCATGTGTGTGGGCTGTGGAGAGGCGTTAATATCTTAGCTGCTGTAACAAAGGTGTAAGTGAGTTATAGGCAAAGAATTAAAGACAAACTCGTGCGTACGTAAAGTGAAGCTAGAACAAAACGTGCATTGAATCTTTGTTACAGAGTTATTCTCTTGCAAATTTAAAGTCCGGTGCTGAAGGAAGACAGCAGTGGTGTTGATGGAGCTTGAGAGGCTCTGCCAAGAAGAGTGGGATAAACTGCCCAAAACCAGCTGTGCAAAGCTTGTAGAGACTTACCCAAGAAGACTGGGAGCTGTAACTGCTGCCAAAGGCCTTCACATCGTAGTCAACTGAACATTTGAGTCTGTAAATAAGACATCTCGGTTTTTGATTTTAATAAATTTCCAAAATGTTCATGCATTCACTTTTTCATTATAGGTTATATCTTACAACACAACACAGCATGGTGTGGGCAACTGAGCCTGATAATCACAAATACACCCACAGTAACATGCTGCCCTTGTAAAGAGCAAATATCCATCAGGACGAGTGTGTCACTGCCACTGCACTGTGTCTCTCCTCACTTAAAGTGCCAGCCACCTCCGTCTTCTCACCATGTGTGCCATGACACGCTTCTGAGTAATCTGTATGAGACATCAGCTATAACACTAGACACAACAAGGCTTCATGCTCCCATCTGTTGCAGCGATGCATCTGAACATTATGTACACCGAGGCCGACGAGTGTTAATCTATATGTCAGTTAAAATACACACGTAAACTTAATTACAGTGAGGATTATTTTTCCTAACCTGTTTCTGTCCCTTTTTTTTAATGACAAGACTTTAATGTGGTGCGTTCATAAGTAATTACACCATTTATTAATTCATGAATATAAATTATTTATCACTTGACATTCAGTTAAAGGAGCTATTTGTTTTGCTATCACTGCATACCCAATGTTAGCGTTAGTGTTTGTTTAACAAGGGTGTCTGAGAGCCACAGCCCTCATTGTGTATTGTGTATGCCCTTTGAGCAGGGCTACCTCCTTTGAAAGCTACAGGGGCTTGGTATTGGCTGGAGCTAGCCAGTTAGCATGCTCTTCAATGATGCTCTTCCTCTCTCGAATACATTATGAGTTGGATCCCCATTTTACATGAATACATCTGAAAATAGAGAACAGATTATATCTATATCTATTTCATTATCTAATTGAATTTCTTCAAATGATTCATTTTTTTAAAAATTCACAAAAAAATCAATCATGTATTGGGAAAGTTGCCTCAACAACACTGTTTTTTATGTATTTATTTGTTTGTTTGTTATTAAGAGCGTTACATGAATGAATCCTGTATCAGGGTCCTGTATGTTACTCATTACTACTAATAATGATATTTTCATCACTATTCATCATCATTTCATCATCAACATTCAACTGCGTCTCGGCATAGCTAAATTATGAAGATATATTTTATTTATCTGTCTTATTTGTCTGCCTTTGTTATGTTGATTTCTTAATCTGGAGAAGAGATGAAGACGTCTCCTCTGATACCAAAAACTGGGAGACTACTAATGAATCCAATGGGAATATTTTTTTTTCTCTCTCTGTTTTTCCATATTTCTTCTTTCTTCTTATTTTTTTTTATTATTTGTATTACAGTATTTCTCCACCTCCCCATGTTTTGTTGTCTTTGTGTTCAGCATGATGGAAAATAGATACATGAATTGAACATATCAATTTATCTAATATTGCATCCCCGTTGCCACAGACTGCATGTCTGGGGGATGCTGTAATAAACTGCAAGCACTCAGCTGGTAATCAAATAAAATGGAAGTCAGGTTCACATATGGAATGATAGCTAAATACAAGTGGTTAAACAGCAGCATGAGTTTTTTTTTTCATCTAAGCTCACACCATCTTTACTGATAATACAACATGCATTGTCTGGAGGAGAAGCAGCATACAGGTGTGCACATTTCATTTCTTTATTTATAAGGATGGTGAACATTCATCAACATTCATTTCTATTACAACCCCAGTGATTGCCAACTGGCTGGTTTTCAACTGCAGTCCTGGCAAGAGGATCCAACAGGACGAGTTGCACATGCAGCTCTCTTTATCCTACATCTAATAGTAGCATTTACACATGCGCTGATGGTGGGCGGAGGTGTCTTGTGAAGCCCGTGGAGGTATTAAAAGCCAGAAAATGACAAGCACCTGGGCCGAGCAATGGTTCATTGTCACTGATGAACCTCGCTATTATCTCCACGCTATCAAAGTATATGGTAATTTAGCTAAGTGTGCTCACATTCAACTTCCCTTCTCTTTCAAAGGTGTTTTTTATACGAAATCTAATTTACCGTGTGTGCAAAACTACAAAAGAACAGATAATATGCTTGCTATCTGACATTGTGATAAAATATGATTTTAATGCATGAATATATCAATTATGTTTTAGTCCACATTACCAGGATGGCATTGCGGCGATGGATACAAGCATGCATAATTAATTCCGTGTTACATTGAATGGTTAGACAAATTCACTTGAGCAAATGTGTATGGTCTGATGGAAATTCATTCTGCCATTTAATCTGCTGTTGCTGATCCTCCAGTGGAATGAGAGAAAATGATGTGTACATACAGAACGACACAAAGGCTCGCCTGTGCTGGCCTCACTCTGCCAGGCTTCCCGTCATCAATCTTACTGTGGATGGCTCACAGGGAGCCAGCTGGGGCTGTTTTGAGGCTGCGATGCTTGACAGCTTAAATAGAACAGCAGGCATGATGTCCACTCAGTGACAGAATAAACAGTATTTTCAGACAAGCCGCGGAAGGACACATCTCAGTTTTACCTCTGTCTCTCGCAGCTCAAGTGCAAGGTCTGGTATTAACTTATACACCAAGGTTGAATAGGTCTTTGATTGACCGGAGGATAAGTTCACAGGGAGGGGACAGAGGCGGGCTGGCAGGATGCACTGGCGGGGGGAAATGATGGCCTTTTGCCTTCAGCTTCGCTGCCTCTTGAGTTTTTGTCATTTCTCTCTTCTTCTCTATCTCTTCTCTTTGAAGCTGTTTTGCTTTGGATGTGTTGACAACTTACAAGTCCTGCGTTGCTTAGAGCTGTTTTATTCTTCTTTTACGTCAACATCGGAGTTCAAGTATCGGTAACAGCTCATCAGTAAGCTAATTATTTCCCTTTACTTTAACAACCTTTCATCATGTGGAGGATTGGGTGATTTATGACACTGTGACACTCTGATGCTGCAGCATCTTTGCTTCTAGCATGGAAAAAGGATGGTCTACTACTATGCATTATGCAGCTGCATTGCTGCACAATGCATAGTAGTAGACCGTCCTTTTTCTGTATTGCCCTCTGTTATTTCCCTCAGCAAAGAGAAGCGAGTATCAAAACGAAAGCGACTGTTAAGTCTCCAACCAGATGCTGAACGTCCTGAGCCTCACACACGGTGAACTCAGCAGCAGCCCCTAATCCAAACCTTAACCGAGCCCAGAGGAGGAGCTGCCTCTGAAATCCCGAGGCAGAGCTGAATAGATTTTCTAAGAAGCGAACACCCGCCGGAGATTTCTCATTATTGAATTTAAAGAGATGTTTAAAATATCCTTTTTTACCTTGTTACACGACGGTGAAGGTTTTTTTGGGGCTGTGTGTAACATTTCCCGTCTAATACGAAGCGAGGGATCTCAATCACACTCTGCCAATCCAGGTGAGAGAGGGAGAGGGACGGAAAGAGAGGGTGAGCACACTGTGATGATAGATAACAAGAATCTGGAGGGAGGATGGGCTGAGCGTCAGGTGCACTATTCTCTGACATTGTTATTGCACAATGATAAGCTGTTACACGGGGCAGAGGGGAATTTGACTGCAGGCGGAATCTAGGCCATGTGTAGGAATCATCTTCAATTTGTAGCCTCCCAGATTGCCCATGGGGGACAAGAAATAGTCGCTCCATCCTCCATTATGGCCTGGCTTGTAATTAAAGGAAAACTGGATGCTGGGTTTGCAGACTCAGGCTCCCTGAAATCCTCCTAAATTCAGGTGCGATCAGGGTGTGTGTGTGTGTTTGTGTGTGACAGACGCGAGCAAAAAAACGCAGACCGGTGAATGGACGTGTGTTTCTGCCTGTGGTTAAAAGGATTTCTGTGCATGCGCATGTTTACGTCCGGCCTGTGGGGAGGAAACCATTGTGTGATGGGACGGCAGGCTCACCAATGCCAGGGTGTATTCAAAAGTTGATTATGTTTTTGGCTCAATATTGCCGACAATTATAAAGTCGTTCTGCTTTGGAAGAATTTCTACTCTAGAGCCAATGTGTTTGCTTTCACCGTGCAGAATCTGCCAGTTTTACTCCAATAGCCAAACAGAGAAAAGGCTTTTTTTTTTTTTTCTGGGCAAAAAAAAAACAAAACAGACAGATGCTCACAAACACACATTAGTGATGCATTCTCCACTGTGCATATCCTTTCACAACACTCTCTCCCAAAACATTTTAACCTTGGTTAATGGCCCCAGAGCTTCAGGTTGTCAGCATCAAACATACAAAACATCCCGGTTTTGAAAAAACACAAAAGGAAAGATGGGACTTTTCGGTTCCAAACAGCTCCTTCTTTCTTGGCTGTCTGAAAATCTGAAGGACTGAAATCAAAACATTTGCTCCAGACCAAAGGCGAAATGAACTCCATCCTCCGCACGGCAGCTGTTGAAGCCTTTTTCATATAATAATATGGAACAGAGCCTGCGCGCCAACCTTCGGACCAGCAAATTATTTCTTCAGAGAAAACCATTAGCAATGAAAAGATGGAGGACATGCAAAGGGAGCGTTATGGTGAAAACATGTCGCGGAGGCATGTGTAATACTGATACGCGCTATTCAAACAGGGGTTCACTCTCACATTGCATTGCATCACGTTTAAAAAGGTCAGCTCCCAGTGATCAGTGTGCTCAGTGTTTCACATCCACTAATATCATTTGATTTACTCACAGCTTTGCCCTTTTCCAGCCTTGACAAAGAGCCGGCAGCGACGCGAACCTCATGTCACCGGTTGCGCTGATTGCACTTTACGATGGTTTAATGTAATTATAAATAATAACAAACAGCGCCGTGAATACGATTCACTTTTTGAAACAGACTCATTCTTTTAAAAATAGACCGTCCCACCCGTGGGACAACTTGACCTCAGCTGAGTTTTGGACCGTGCTGGTCTCAGTCTTCTCTCAACCTTGAGAAATGAGACATTCTTTGAAAGCTTTATCTGTCTGTGCAAAGAATTTAGCTATTGACAAAGATTTTTCTTTTTTAATTTTCTGCATAAGAATTTAATTTCTAGCATGTTTGGCTGCTCATGCAACTTTGCCTCAGTATCTCTTAAATTGATTCTTTTGGTGTTGGTTGTAACACGTAATGAGTTCCCTTTCAGAGGAGAAAAGGGTTATGAATGTAATTCGAAGGTTACTCTTTTATTTGGGTTAGCCTACATTATTTTCAGGCATGCCACAGATATCGTGTCTCTGCTACAAGGTTAAAGAAGAAGGAAACAAGGTGGTGCAGTGATTAGCACTCCTGCCTCACAGTCAGAAAGCTGTGGCTTTAAGCAGCCTGTGCGGAGTCTGCATGTTTGCCCCCGTGCGCCTGCCTGGATCTCCCGCACTTCCTCCGTCTGGACAGGTCGATTGGTGACACTAAAGGTGTGAGTGTGAATAGTTGTTTGTCTCTTCAGTGTTAGCCCTGTGTTAGACTGGCAACCTATCCAGGGTGTCCTTTTTCTCAATGTCAGTGGGGACTGGGATCCATAAACTTCCTCACGAACCATTATCACCTCAGAATAGGTCACGATGCAGTTTTTTTTTTTCCCAAACCACAGAAGTTTAGATAGTTTGAAGATCGATATTCAGACATTTAGTGAGGTTCAGCCTCAGAACAGTTTCAGCTGCTTCCATCAGATCTGTTGTTCGGTGCCGTGTGAAGCCTGACTGATGCACCAGCTGTTATTTTTACCTGAGGATTTGATACTGAAGACTTGCACCCCAGTTTGTCAGCTTTGACAGTAGATAAGGAACAGATGAGCTGAAGTTAGGGACCATCTCAAAAGTGTCAAAGAGTCTTTTTTGTTAAAAAGCTTTTCTCTCTCTCTTTCTCTCTTAACTTTCTTTCCCTCCAGACTTCAGCCTATGTTATTTCTGGTTGGGTCTGTGTACAACTATATAAAGAACATCTGTGCATATAGAATAATTGTGCCGCTGTTGCTTTTATTGTTCATTTCCACACAGACCACATATAGTCATTCAATTTATTAGTTAAAACTGGATATCACTTATATCCTATATCCTACTGCAGCAACCAGCTGTAGTACAGTGCCTTGAATTCTGCACATTTGATAGGTACCATGCACTTTTGAGTCTTGCAAAGCTTATTAATATTAACAGGCACCAATAATCTGCAGCTGCAGACGAGGCTGCTTTTGGATTTTTCCATAGCAAATGTTTCTCTTCAGCTCAGAATCCAAAAATCTGTGGTAAAAAGCTCCACTTGGACATTTTCACACTTTGTCAGCTCAGAATGGAGCCAGCCGAGTGGATCTGAATTAACCCCTAATTATAAAACATTCTCTGGGTTGTTGGAGATTTTGAAAAACATACTTTTGCAATACGTTCATCTGTCTGACAGTCTGACTGACTCAGTGGAGGAGTTTTTTTTGTTTTTTACAGTTATTTTACATAAACAGGATGGAGTCATAGTCACAAGTAACTTTGTTCTTGGGGACTGTCTGTTTGTCAGACTCCCTTCATGATGTAGTGTTGGTAGTTGTATATTCACACAACCTTGAGACATCTTCATGAATACAGCTTTAACAGTACGAAGCCCTCATGAATTCTTGTGACACTTTGACTTTCTTCTACTTTGCCATCTAGATGCTCAGGTGAGTGCTCACTCGCTGTATATATGTTTGATTGAGCTCCGGCTTCATGGACTGCAGCCTGATCTTGTTAACCACTGAGGAGACCTGTAAAAAGTCATGACAGTGTTTGTTTATTACCTCTCATTTAATACAAGGGGGGGTTGCTTGTGCTTGGCTGTTTCGGATGAAAGTCTGTATGTGTGTGTGTGTGTGTGTGAAGGAGGAGAACTGACGGTAAAGAAAATGAGAAGTGTTCTTTGACAGTGAGCTCGCTCATTGCGGGGTATGCAGCTGTCTTCGGCTTATTTATTTCACACTGTAAAATGGAGCATTGTCAGGTTTCTGGCATGACTTGCAAAGGAAAGAGGCTTTCCCCTCATAACACATCCTGCCCGACGGTTGAACACCATTGTAAGAGAATGAAACATATGGTTAGTTGCTGCTGCTGCTGCTACTCAGCAGTTAATTGCCTAGTTGCTTGAGGTTCAGGCTTGATTATCCAGCAGACAGTGGGTTTACATCAAGTGGCACATTCTGATTCTGTCACAAGTTAACAAATTAAAAGTCTTACCGGATGCTCTGTGTAACGTTCGTAAATTAGCCGAAATTCACTAGCAATTGATCATAGGAAGTTGTATGCTTTCCTTTGCTGAGTCGTAATCTCAACTCAACAGCTCAGTCGGTCCAGTGTTATTAGAGGAGACACGGTCCAGGCAACCACACCATTAAAGTTAGTTTTGACATGCTTTTGAACAACATATGTCAATTGGAGCAACTTTATCCAAGGTCATTTGGACCCAGCTTCTGCTGACTTTAACTAACACTGTACACACTCTCACGCACACAACGCAGTTGCAGTTTCAGATAATGAGAATTGGAAACATCACTCATCTGAAAACTTAAAACTGTCTCATCTGTCTGAAGTCTTCAATTAGAGTTTGATGCTTCAGAAAGCAAAAAGGGCAAAGCTACAAATCTGTGTGCAGCAGGTTGCTCCACCAATTAAAGATGTAAGTAATTTTATTATCTTCCCTTTTTTTACCCCAATGTGCAGGCTCTTCCCCATCATGTGCTGTCTTGTCATGTCACCCTATGTGTGTGTGGGTGGAACAAGGAGCCTAATGGGTCACGCTGCGAGTTTCCTGGCAATTAGCCCGTCGTCCACAGATTGATTTGTCTGTAAAATGGAGGTCATGTTGTGAGGCGTTGAGACGTCTCGGCCCGCAGCCTGGAGCCCGGAGCAGTGGTCTTCTGCTGTTCGTCTTCTCTGCTTGAACTCATGTGCTTTGGCAGCCACAGTTATTCTTTTGATGGGTTATTAACTGTCTGCCTCTCATCCCCCAGTGTGCATGTGTCTGCATGTGCACATCTCAAATATCTTGTTACTTCCCTTCTCCCCTTGTTAAACCAAAACACAAATGTAGCTGCTTGATATACTGTAGTGAGAATGGAAGCTTCTTTCAGAGAGAAAGTGCATCTTTTATCTCATGTAAGCATCAACTATGAAAGTACAGCACAATATAACATATATTGTTAATGCATTTGCATTTTCGGAATTAGAATTAAAGGTTAACTTGATACCAATCTTTGTTAAGTCTTTGGGACTGAACAGAATCTTACTCCAATGTCTAGATCGAACATTATCACTGGTAAAATCATTCTGAAAGCTTTTCATCGTGCTCCTAATTCCTGTTTTAAAGACAAATGACACAACAGATTAAGAGTCAAAGTAAAAAAAAAAATACTCTGACTTGTGTGGGTTGGTGTGTGTGGCTTCAGATGCAGGAGGAATTAGTGAAGCATTAAGATCCTGATTGGCAGCAGCCGACGTTTCTTTACAAAATAAGCATCTGGTGAAACGCTGGACTTGAAACAGGCAAATGAAAGCGGATGAATCAGACAAGGAAGCATCCAAGTGAGCGGAGGCTGCCAGTGTCTAACCGGTGCACAGGCAATCTGCAAATCCCCTCCCAGACCTGCCTGCTCCACTCTCTCTCTCCTGTTAATTATAATTAATTACTCATACTCATGGCACATGATGATAGAGTGTTTTTTCATTAACACATCTGAAGGCGCAGTTGACACAGTTTAGGTGGGATGTCGAGGTGTATCAGTCCACATATGACTGATATGCTGCAGCAGTCCTTAGTTTCTATTCCGCCAGGATCCAAGATCCAGGACCAAACTACATGGAGCACTCCCTTTGTCACTTTCTAGATATGTAGATACATTTTGAGACCCTTAACCTCTTAACACCCGGTGGCCCTGTCCAGAGCCCGGCGAGCCCAGCATTAATTAGAAGCAGCACGACCCACGGGCCAGTGGGTGTTAGGCGGTAAATACGCATTGAAGTAACTCTTGAGATGCTTGTTTTCTATTATTTAAAATGATTTAAAAAGAGAGACGTCAATCACATTGATGCCTGAAGCATGTGAGGTATAGTACCCACTTGTTGTGTGTAATTTCGTTGTCATTTCCCATTGTTTCCCATTTCCCCTCAGTCCACATAAGATGACAACAGAGAAGTGAAGTAACACTCTGCTGTTTCCATGAACCTCACAGTGCTGATTTTGAATAATTATTGTTAATAGTCCGATTATAACATAGAAAGAAGCAATGCTCTGTAAAGGCTAGAAAAAAAGATATCTGCACTAATGCTGTTTGAAGCTAGCACCTGCGTTGTGAGCCGGACTTCTCGAGCAGTGGGACAAATCCTTATGGGCTGTCTTGTCATTGTGCTGATGGACTGTCAAAGATGATCCTGATTCTCAAATTAAAGCTTGCAACGGTTCTCTTAGTTGCAACATGATGAAAGGACCAGCTTGCACATGACGGCTGTTACGCAGTCAGCGGTTCTACCTTCAGAACATATCACGCCCGCCGTCGCTTTCTACCAGTGATTGCTGGAAAATGAAAACTGTGGCACAAGCTGAAGCCCAAGCCCCTGATGCCCCGGGCTGGGATTTGCTGCAAGTTATCAGACGCTGTCCGTAGTAATTCAGATTGATGAAAGATAAGGAAAACTGATTGTATGGGATGATGGACAGCTGTATCACAGATAAATCTGGCTATCTCCGACCCAGCCGAATTGACAATTGTGAGCGCGGGGCGGCTTCTATTTCAGACTCTGGTAGTAATTCTGCCTCCGTCATGCATGTTAGTGAGATGTCAACTGAGAGCTGAAACTCCCAGTGCACTGCCATGCAAGCAAAGATATGTGTGAAATGATGTGAAAATTTCCAGACCGAGTCACAAAATTGATATAAGTCTAAACAACACAGAGGTCTGCTTCATCTTATGAATATGCCTGCAAAACCACTGCACAAAGCTCTACTGCACTATTTTTGCAAGGATATGCAATGTATCAGATCAAAGTCAAACTGTGCTAACTTGATTATTTCCAAACACTTTCACTCTTTGATTTCATTTAGAATGATGACTAATCATTTTTATTCCTAGTCCCTATTTCTCAAGGCAGCCTTGTTTTCAACCTTTATACATACATAGTTCTGAATTAGACATTCTCTAAAAGGATGTCTGATAGGATAGAAATACTTGTATTGCTTTGACTTTGTGAACGTGTGTGTGTGGGTGTGTGTCGAGGCAGAAACTACCACAGTGGTGGTTTTGAGTTTTTTGGCAGATGTTTGTCATTATAAGAATTGATTTTGTCACCATGACAACATCACGACCTGCCAGCTACAGTCATGAAACTTGAAGCTGAGTGAAGCTGATATCAAAATGAAGGGTGACTTTGAAGATAAGTATGGCCTAACCCTTGAGTGCTGAGCAGTCATGGTTCAGAACCGCAACATGTTGATTGGCGCAGTGTGTGGTGTGATCCAGACAGTATACTCTTTATACTCTATACTCTTTACTCTGAGTGGGGATGAAGCAGGTATATTTATTTAAACAGTGCAGGCACTAGTGACTGTTCAGAGACTGATCTGTAGAGCCAACCATGTAACCATCTAAAAAACATTATCTTCCCAAATATTAGATAACTGACAGTGACATGTTCCAGTATGGTAATGCATCAGTCATGTTTCTACACACATCTGCTCATGCATACATTGCATGCAGTAGCATAACTGATCTCTGAACAGTGGAGCAGCACCTGTCAAGCCCAGAATTATCTTGATTGGGCATGCTGCGCCTCCTCTCTGCTTGACGTGCTCCAGCCTTTGTCAGTGGAACGTGGTCACGCCCACAAAAATTGCATAAATGCTAGATACAATCAAAGTCAAAGTCAGCTTTGGGGGGTGGCTGGAAGAGAGTTCAATAAAGCTATACATTATCCTGCTGCTGTTAAAAGACCTGCAACCAGGTTACATCAAAATGGGAAAAATACTGTTCTGAGATCAGCTGTCACTTCCACTTCTGTATTTTTCTAACTGATAGCTTTAGCTTCAACTTGTATTTGTACAGGTTCCAATAGCTGCAGTGTGGCTCTGTTTACCAAGCAATTTTCTTTAGATTTCTGGTTGGATATGTAATTGAAGCCTAATTACATCTGCTCTATAAGCAGTCAACAAGTATGCTACTCATAACTGCAAACCTGCACTGATAATTACATGAAGATTTAAGCTACTAACAGCATGCAGATGTGAAGCACAGCAGGGTGACGCTTCTGTCAGCAAAGAAAAGGAAACCATGGCTACAATTCACAAAACTGGACAATAGAAAACAATAAAAACACATTAGACTGGTTTGATGAGTCCTGATTTCAGCTAAGACATTTGGATCATAGGATCAAAACCTGGCATAAACAATAAAGCATGGATCCGTCCTGCCTTGTATCAGCAGTTTAGGGTTGTGTTGTGATGCTGTGTTTTCTTGGTCCCCTTAGCACAAATTGAGCATCATCTAAAGGCCACAGCCTACCTGAGTATACTGTCATTGCCCATGTCTGTCCCTTTATGACCTCTCGATGGCTCCTTCCAGCAGGATAATGCACCACTTCCAAAGCTCAAATCGTCTCAAACTGTCTTGAACATAGGAGCGAGTTCATTGGACTCTCAAACCAATAGAGCACCTCTGGGATGAGGATGATTCAAAACAAGGAGGTGCAGCTAAGAAATCTTCAGCGACCATGATGCTGTCTGTCATTGTCAACGTAAACCGAAACCTCTGAAGAATGTTCACAGTTGCTTGCTGAATATATATAATGAGGAATTAAGGCAGTTTTTAGGGAAAACAGGCCCCAGCAAGGAGTACCCAATACAGGGTGTGAGTAACAATTTTAATGAAAAGACACCACCCAACAATGAATTTACCCCGCTCGTCTGTCTATCTGAAGCTTTCACCACTGCCTGTGCCAATATGTCACAAGCAGGTAATGTATTCATTCATCAAACTACTGTCACCCTGTGGTCTGAGCATGCTCAATGAAAATCCACCTCCCATTTGGCTGCTGCCCTGAAATGCAGCTTAGAAGTTGTTTCAAAATAAACTGCATTCCTCATGTTCATAGCAATAAAGGAATATGTCTCGCAGTGCAAAGGTATTACTTTTTTATGGGTTTTTAATAGTTTCAGTGCAATTATGTGTTGCGTTGTGGCACAGACGTGATGCTGTGGCTGCACAGTCCAATGTTGTTGGCTGGATCAGGCTGTTATTGCATGTAGAGACATTTAGGTGATGCTATATTGTTACTTTATCATTGTCACCTGTAGCACTGGTGGTGCATATTTATTGATACATATCTGTGGCATCTGCATAAATTGGAAAGTCTGGTTTAAGCCTTGGGATAGTCTGCACGCTTCACCTGTGGTGTGAGTGTGTGTGCGTGTGTCAGACGCACACACACTGTGGGGATATTGATCCATAATATGTATTTGATAAGTTAGTGCCTCCAGTCAACCATGTCTGGCAGGATTTACGTTTATATACAACTAAACTGCACCAGTAAGTACATTTTGCTGGAAATGCAATATCTGGTTGAATTATCAGAGGCATTTGTTAGATTTTGTTTTGCATAAATAAAACCACACGTGTTAAAGGCAGTGGATTTGCATAGCTGGTGGTCAAGGTGAATGGTGAGTGAGTACACAGCTATTGGCACAGTCCAGTGTGTGGTTTAGACAACAGACAGAGGTTAAAGTCACAGTGACCATCACTTGTCACCAGGCCAGTGGGTGTTAAGGAGTTAAACCAGAAGATGAAAAATCTTAATGATGTTGGAATCACTGAGTGGCTGTTGTGCTGCAAGATCGGATAGTTTGGTGGAAAAAAAACCTGTCGTCTGTGAACGGTTTACTTAGAATTCAATGTCGCTGTTTTATGTAGATTAAAATATTTCTTCAAATTGAGGTCATGTTGCAATTCCACTTTGTAGAAAATGCTTTTGCTCTCGCAGGCTAGTTATATAGAAATAATTCCTTGGAGACTTCCTCCAGTGAAACATATGAAATGACAACAGCAAAACAGTTGTGGGCTAAATAGTAAAATTACACACACTATTTTGTTGGTTTGTTTTCGATTCTGTGGGGACACTTGGATTATCCTATGAATGACAGAAGAAGCAGCACTGATTGGACATGGAGGAGATAATAGTCTTATCATTACAGAGCTTTTATCACTGCAATTCCAGTGTACAAAGAAATGTAAATGTGTTTTATTTGAAGAGGACATGTTTTCTCAAAGAGCCCGTGCTGTCACGGTATACATATGTACGTTCAAGGTAATCTGAAATGGGTCATGAATAATAAGTAGCTGGCACTCGTGGATGATCCTTTTTCTGCCAACAGTCCAGTCAACCAGGCTGAAGCTATTAATTGTCGTGTTTATGATAAAGTCAAATGTAAATCCTGCCTATAATCATCCTAAAGTCATTATCAAAAAGTGACAGAATATTTAAAGCACTGAAAAAATGCTCGTACGAAAAAACACAATCCACATCATGAGACAGATTTTTTAAAGGGCTTTGAACAGGTCTGCTCAGGGTTTACATTTGGCTTTATGTGTCGGCTACAGTGTAATATAAAATACACTTACACAGGAGATAGGTTGGATGTGTGGTTTGAGTATGATGTTTTTGTTTTTTTTTATCTCTGGTGTCCCACTGTCTCCACATGCAGCTGTTTAGAAAAATGGCTAAAATGTATGTGAACACCTCTGTTTTGTTGTTTCCAGCCTCAATCCACCACACAACTGAATATGTATATTCAGAATTATGACTCCCACCACACAATATCAGACACATTTCATGTTATACACACATGGAAAAAAAAAAGCTTGATGTAGTCATGGATTCATGGATGAGTGGCTTTCAGTGAGCGACACTCAGCTCACCTCACCTTTACTTGATAGCAGAAGCTGCAGCTTATTGGTGTTCAGGTGTTAATATTCTCTTAACTAATTTACATACTACTACTGTTGCTAGTGATAATAATACAGTTATATTTATGTAGTGCATTACATAGTACATGCACATAGAAACTCTAACTGTCCCCCCAGACCCCAGAGTGAGCGAGTGTGTCTGACAGCAGAGAGGGTGTATGTGTGTGACAGGTAGCGTGTGTGGGTGTGTGGGCATGGCAGTGGCAATAAGGAGTTTGCTACAACAACAACATCTATCTATCTATCTATCTCTATCTATCTATCTATAGCCAGTGGAGCTGTTGGAGTACAGGGTTGACATGGTGATGTGGTCACAGGACTAGGAGTTGGTGAGCAGAGAGCTGGATATACTGGAGTTTATTTAGGATTTGTATACTTTGGGTGATGAGCTCTACAGAATGCTTTTGCACTGGTCTATTCTGGATGTGATGATCAAAGCTTAGACAAGAGAGAAGGAACGTGATTGGTGGAGACGAGCTGTGTACATAACCGGTGCAGTGATGCTTCTAAATGAGCCTGTCAGTAGGAGCTGATCGCTCGACATGCGATGACCCAGCTTTCTTGAAAGCGTCGTCCAAACACCTTCACACTCGACACCCGTCAGTACATGCGGTCAGTCAGTCTTGCTTGTTACAGTTGGAGTGCAGCACTGTTTCCCTGTCTTCACACCCTGACCTGTGCACGCTGTCAACTGTCCGGGTGCCGCGCTGCCCTTGTGATCTAGCTCCACCTTTTTTTTTCTTCACATCAAGTAACACGGAACAAACTGATGTTTTTTTCTACTTTCTCGAGAAAAAGTCAGCACTGGCACTTCTCACTGCAGATTCTCAGCAATACACCCACCAAGTTTTAAGTTGAGTAGCGGAGCAAGTAGTTGCTCAGACATAGCCTTGACATACGCTCTACAGCGATGCACAGGCTTTCCAGTAGACACATGTCTTTCTTGTGCTGTTTTTCTACGGTTTTCAAACAGGTACAAAAGGTCATGAAATGTTTTTGCTGTAACAATAAAGGTATTTTCTTATGGCTGAATATATGAGAGATGCTATCTCTCATATATTCAGTGATGCCTTGAATCTATTTTCTCCAGTTTATGTAACCTGCAATGGTGAACAATGAAGAAGATTCGCACCTGTCTTTACATTTTTTTCTCACACCTTTTCATGCCAATTGCAGTTATGTGTATGTGACAGATGTTATTCTGTGAGCAATGTCTTATTAGTTACCCACACTG
>OMNW01034744.1:20135-32305 GCA_900303245.1 Selene dorsalis | reverse complement strand
ATCCATCTCTTGCCAAGCTCCTCCATCCCCACTGCTATGCTGTGTCAGATGTAGTTCATACAGGTATCACACACACTCCCATATCACACACACACACACACACACACACACAGACACACACACACAGGACTGTGTCTACAGGGTGCTGCTTTGACATGGATGTGTGAATGGGGCTCGTGCTAACTACTAGCTCAGCGTTGACCAGCTAATATTTGAGAGTAAACTCAGGGGCCACAGACTGATGAGTGCGGCTCCAACATCTGCTTCACTCAGGCTTTTTAAACAGCAATTAACACTTCGTTTCCATCTGTGTCATTTTGTATTGGCACAAAATTGGTTCCAACTTTGTGGTCAATAGACAGTTCAGTCATATTTTCATGCTGAGCTCACTTTTTTCTGCTTTGGCAGACAGGAAGTGTGCATGTTTCCTGTAGGACATATGAAGCCTGCCCGCACATGTTTTTATCATCTCAGCTCCATACTGACCAGACACACCAACAGTTACGACAATTGCCTTTAAATGTGAATGGTATAGTCTGCTCACAGTTGAGCAAGTGCAACTGCTTTGCCCGTTGTTGACCTTTGGGTAGCAGTCTGTTTACAAAGTCCACTGTGGGGGGAGGATATCCATCTATTTTGCTGTCCTGTGATTAGCCCCTTTTCCACTAGTCAAAACGGTGCCCAAGAAAGTCCAGGAAGCGCCAGGACTGTCTCCTAAAGTTGGTCCAGCAGTGGGATTGGGGCACCACCGGTGCAGAGCTTGCTTGGGAACGGCAGCAGGAAGGTGTGAGTGCATCTGCACACACAGTAAGTGAAGACTTTTGGATGATGGCTGGGTGTCAAGAAGGGCAGCAAAGAAGCCACTTCTCTGCAGGAGAACATCAGGGACACTCAGTGCGTTTACATACACAGTTAAAGAGCGTGTAAAGTGAAATCTGAGATTTGATTGGAAACACTGGAAACAAAATCAGTTCGACTAGTGAGGACTAGTCAGACCGATGCGTACAAACTGATGAAGCCACTTGGATAAGAGGCGAAACGTCTTCATAGACAAATACAAGTCCAGTTGCTTTCGATTAAATTGTTGCCTAGAGGTTGATTTTGTCAGGATTTTAAAACCTAATTTCACCCACTAAACAAATTTTTCTCACATTCAAATTTGGCAGGGTGGTTAATAAGACATCTGTCTGTGATGTAATTAACAAATAAAAAAACAAATCTAGTTTCACTTTACACGGACTTTAAGTCGAGTTATGTCATAACTCGAGTTGGGTGTCAACGGACCTTGTCCCAGTTTACATGCAACAGGGAAAACTGAATAATTGACAGTGTCTGCCTCCTCAACATAGGTGGCAATATGTGTTGTTTCAGCGGGTTAATACAGACTCCTTTCCGCTCGGCTTTTTTGTCACCTAGTAGAATGGTTCCCAACCTTTTGTCCTTGAAGCCCCCCCTGCTTGTGTTGAAGACAAGCCAGGCCCCCCAATCCACACCCCGTGCCTGCACAGACACATCAAAAGAAGTGATATAAACTTTTATTTACAAAAATAAACACTTGTGGGTTTTTGTTCCTATTGTCTTTGTTTAGACATAATTTCGATTATCCAATTGGGTGTGTTATTAGGGTTTTAAATTTTAATATGCATAAATATAATTTTGATAACCTCACAACTTCAGAACGAATAAAGCTCTGTGGACCCCTGAGATGTCTGATGCCCCTATAAGGGGGCTCGGACCCCAGGTTGGGAACCAATGACCTTGTAAATAACTGGAAATAAATAATTTATAGTTCTCAGCTACAGTTATACAAATGACTCTGTTCATGTCCTGCTACGGGCTTCCTTTTTTTTTTGTTGTTGTTGTTTTTGGCCGGTTCGCACTAGTGTCTGTGCTACACTTTGTGCTGTCGCTGTTGTGGAGCATGTGCACATGCATTGTCCATTTTCAGTCAGATTAAGGTGTATACATGCAGAAGAAAACCAGTTTCCAAGCCTATTATCTTGGTTTTTTGGTCGGATCTGGAGAAGTCCAGTCTTAGTCGGACTATCGTGTTTACATGCCATGTAGTTGTCCAGTTATGAGTGGATTGAGGCCATAATTCGGTTATTTTAACCGTCATGTAAATGTACTGACTGATGTTCTGCAAAAGGTCCAGGGACTGGATTGCTGAGGACTGGGGTCAAGTCTTTTCCCTGATCAATCTCCTTTCCTATTGTTTGGGGCATCCAGAGAAGGAAAAGTGAGCGCTACCATCAGTCCTGTGTCATGCCAGCAGTAAAGCATCCAACTTCTCCCAACCATCCGAGAAACTCAATAAACTTGATGCAATTGTCAATAAAATCCTTTGACACTTATGAAATGCTTGTAATATACTTAAGTTACCATAGTAACATCTGACAAAAACATCTAAAAATACCGAAGCAGCAAACTTTGTGAAAAACAATACTTGTATCACTCTCCAAACCTCTGGCCACAGCTGTATACCCAGGGAAACACACTGATTTTCCGCACTGATATACGGTGCACAGGATATGTGGTGATATAAACATAAAAACAGAAAGAGGTATCAAGTATTTGATTTCAGCAAGGATACTTGTATAAAAACTGCTTATAGCTGCTCTTTAGCTGTCAGGTTTCCAGTGTGTGTATTCCCAGACATTTATCAAAGCTTCCTCTGTGCTGTGAATCTGCAGCAGAGCTGAGTTGATGTGTTGAGTTGTGTACACTGATGTTCTGTGTGCTCCTCTATCACATGGCACACAGTCATTTACCTCCGAGTGTCAAACCACCACAGTCTTCCCACCTCATTACAGGTAAGAACAGCAGGGTGGTGTTTGTGTGTATGTGAAAGACAAATGTGAGTGTGTGTATTTGGGGGGTTTACAGTGTGTGTCTGCACTGTTATAATCTCTGTTTTCCCTGACCTGATGGTGATGATGAGCCATCCTCTTCTCAAAAAAAAAATAGTTTGTTTGATTCAATCTCCCAAACCTCTGTCCATGTGTTTGGTCAACCAGCTCTTTACCCTGAAGACATGAACCTCTCTGGTCTGAGAGGAAAATAACTGTTAGACCACCAGCATGATGTTTCTGACAGGACAGGGCTTGTCGGAGTCAGAGCTGTTCGTCAGAGCCAGTCAGGTGAGGGCGGGACTTTTCTTCATCTGGGAAATCAGTGTTGGACTCTTTTATTTGCATGTTTTTGCATAGATTTTGCATCATGCCTTCAGAGTATGAAAAGCGTTCCTGAAACGACCTGGATTTATGTTCAGGGAATCACCTGGTATGCCTCACGGAGCAACAACATCGTGGAAAAACCCTGAACTCTGGGTGATCCTGGATTTAACTGTTTAGTGACAACAGGTAATCACACCTTGACTTCATGGAAAATATGATCAGCTCTAACAGCACAGCAGATTTGATGCTTTGAACAAGGGATGGAATCCAGAGACAGCAGATGTTCCTGCAGTCAGATAAAGGATTATTTGTCAATCATTTCCCTCAGTCACCTCCTGGCTGTTTGTCTTATCAGAGAATCCTGACATGAGAGCAGATAAGGACTCCCTGCAGCTCCTGTCTCTGACTGGAGGAATGCTTTGTTAGTGGTACACATTGGCTGCAGAGAATACATTACACTGTGAGGAACTGTCCTGTTTATATGATCTGATCATTTCCTTTGATGTGGATTTTTTGCAGCATGTAACATGTAAGAAGACTGCCACTCTCTCTGTCTCACATTCTTTCATAATTAGTCTGTGATCAGAGCTGACATCACTCTGTCAGTGTAAATGTTTGTTGTTACATCAAACAACAACAAAAGGCTGAGAAGACACAGAAACTTCCCCCAACACAAAAACCTGCTCTCGACAACAAAGCCCTGGAACACACATGACACCATTCACACCTGAGAGACCAGACTTGGATCATCTCAGAGCGAGCATGATGGCTGCTCTCATGCATCAGATAACACAATATAAAACTGTTATGGAACTGTTTTATTTTGTTGCATTTGTTTTTTTAATAACAAAACTGCTTGGGTGTAATTCTGTGACTGTGGGTGATCCATGTATCTAGTGATAATACAAAGACATGGTGTATTTTGCACATTAAGTTGCAATGACACAACTCTGAGGGGACTTTTATTTTTGAAAAAGTGAATAAAGTGACAAGCAGCAAGGAGAGGAGGGGAGAGAGGAAGAGCAGAAAAGACTAAGCTGATGTGACATTTTTTCTCAGTTCATCTTTCACATTAGCATTACTCATTGTGTTTATACAAACTTCCAACATACATTATGTTGGATACTATGGATGGATACATACTACATACACCATACTACTATGTGCTAACAGCACATAATTGGAGGCATCAAACACCTGCTAGCTTTGCCTGGTTTTTACTGAAAAGAGACAAAAACAGAACTCACCCACTCTCCTCCAGCCACTTGCTAGTTGTGGGAAAGCCCTGACAAGTCAATTACAGAATGCATCAGGTCTCTATCTGTCTTCACTATCTGTTTCTAACAATAACTAGTGAGTGTTAACAGGGAAATGAACAGTTGGGTTGCTCAAACTATCACAGTCAGCAAAGTGTGTCTGCATTTTTGGAACTAAACCTCAATGGACTCCTGCTTTCTACTGTATTTGGTAATCAACTTGTCAGGGCTTCTGCATTAGTAGGAAGTGGCTGAAATATATATATATATATATTTCTGAGTAATATAAGCCAGTCATACTTTTTTAACTTCTACTGTCTTCTCATTTTTCCTACCTCTTCTTTCCTAAATGTCCCACACACACACACACTTGTTTGATGTATGATGACTGAACTGTGATGATCACCCTAGCTGGCGATTGTTGTGTTGGCTTCGGGAAAATACCTGAATGTGAGGGTGTGCCCTTAAATTCGTGTTTGACGTCTTGGACGATGAGAGCAGCTTCATTCTGGGCTGCAGAGTGAGCATCAGAATGTGTAACTGTTCTCTGAGGACTTGATTAGAAATATGTGTGTATATATAAATAACTCATTCTAAGCCTACGAGATAGCTTCCATGTTTAAGTGAATGTAATTACACTTTAGTAAATATATATTTATGAAAATAGTATATGATTTTTTTTCTAATAAACAGCCAAATGAATTACACAATGTAGCTTTAAGTGAAATTTTCATCAAATTAGCGGTACTTTTACTTGAGTAGAATATTTCAGTACTCTTTCCACCTCTGGAAACTGCTCATGACATCTGATCATGTGATCAGTTTGTCGAAAGGTGGTTGCATACAATGGTTAAGTCTTTGGTTTGTGTGCATGCTGGGATACATGTTGGTTAGAGAGCAGTGACCCTCACATCCTTATAAATATTAATGGTGTGGGCCAGAAGCAAGAGAATGTGACCTTTAAACACACACACAGACAATGCAGTGCAGTTCAAAGTAAAAGGTCCTATCTGGAGCCTGAACAAAAGGCAGAGGTGTGGTGAGATGTTGTGTATTGAAGTGGATATAACAGGTTTATATCCCAGTCTGAAACCTGTTAGAATCCAGCTGTGCTGATTCTTTACCTCCTGCTCAAACTGGGTTAAGTAGTAAATCTGGACTGGTTGTGGACCAGGTTGTAAATAAAAAATTCTATAGTAAAGCTGGACCTTTCAACACAGAAGTCAATAGGGACTGACTCACTAGTGGAGCCAGACTCTAGTGGTTACTAGAGGAAGATCAGTCATTGGTTCTTCATTTTTCAGCCTCAGAGGTCGAGGCTCGAGTATGAGGTCATCTATCCACCATGACCTCCTCCATTTTAGGACTTAATCACTCTTTGATAACCTCACCTGACTTCTTCCTTTGCTTCCATCATAATTACCACAGCCATGAGAAGGTGCAGTAGAAGGTGTTCTGGGCTGCTCACTGATGTTCTTCCAAAAACATTATCAGCAATGGGACATTTCACACTTTATCTTCTTGTTGTTCATCGTAATATCACAACATACAGTCATGAGGACAGTTACCACAAACTCTCTTAGCTGAGGTGTATTTGTGAGGACTTGACTCAGATCGCATGGCAATGTGATTTTTTGTTGATGCTACACTGGGCTGTAGACTTTGGCTCATTCATATGAAAGTTGCATCAGAGTAGGTGTGAAACAGGCATGAATACCAGGTTTAATCCTAGTGCAGACATCAGGACAATGAGAACTTGTTAATGAGCCATTTCAATGGGAGTGAATGGCAGTGAAGCATATTGCATAGTCACACTGGCCTCACATTTTTTCTGCATACAATAAACTATTCATATGCATGTCATATGGGAAAAGCTGCTGAAAACATGAATAGCTTTGTTACTGCAGGCTCTCTGTAGTGACCCTGTCTCTTAATCTGAGTCATGTTCAGAGAAATCCAGTATGCAAACTCTTAAAATACTGAACTACCTCCTTTGGTTGAGTGTGCATCAGTGCAGCAGACTCACCAACCATTGCACACCAATATTTGACTAGGATGGTTGGGAAGCTGTGGGCAAAACAGAATTAACAATTAAAGAATCATTCAGTGACCGTGTAATTACAGGCTGTTGGGTGTGTTTTCTTTTATGAATTATAATTATGTAACAATGTGAGGAAATTACAAAGAAATAACAGTCAAGTAGGCTGTTAATTATGTAAAGTTGTCAATGTGAAGTCACGGTAATACTTGGAATCACTGTAAATTGTGGGTAATTACTGAGCAGAATGTGGAGGGTTGGTCAGTAATTATGTGGGAATTGGGCATGAAAGGAGTCAACACATCTCCTGGGCTTCTGGTGAAGAGTTGCTGCAGTGGTTACATCTTATGACTAATTGAAAAGTCAGATAGATGAGTTATGTTTACCACATACACACACAACTCCTCTGACAGTTCATAGTTATGAGGAGGAGGCTGTGCCTAGTTAACTACAGTTGAAGATGAAATTATTACCCCCCTATGAAAATTTCACTTGTATTTCCCAAGTGCTGTTAAACAGAGCAAAGATTTTTTAACACAGCCTTTTTAAACATCATAGCTTTATTTTGAAAGCTTGCATTAATTTACTTTACACACAGAAATTGAACTATTTCACAAAAACCAAAAACTACCAGGGTCAAAATCATTAGCCCCCCTTGATGCTAACAGTCAGTTGTGTATCCAGTACACAGTGTCTCTGACACATCTCCTGTGAAGTCCAGCCCATTCTTCTTTGGGAACTCTCTCACGTTCCTCCAGATTTAATGGTCTTCTAGCATGGACCTGGACTTCAGTCCACTCCACAGATTTTCAATGGGATTCAAGTCAGGGCTTTGTGCAGGCCAGTCAATAACATTCACTTTGGTCCTCTGGAGGTTGTTCTTCACTAGGAGCGACCTAGTGAAGATTGTGATTCCATCATAATCATAATCATATGATATATCACCATAATCATCATAATTCCAGAACATGTGCTTCAACTGGGAGCAGCAAAGTCTGGTAGCTCTGTTTTCACTCAACCATTGCTTTATTTTTGTTGTGTTTTTGTTTTATTTTGTTGACTACTGATGGATCCTTCTGTGGAGAGAGGAGATTCTTCAGGAGAGGAACTTCCTTCATTGAAAATGGAGCAGATCTGGAGGATGCCACCCTGTTCCTGTTCCAGCTGAGATGAAGAGGTGTTTTCATGGTTGCTGTGCTGTTGGTGCAAAGATGAAGGCTTGGAAGTGGAGATGTACTAATGGTCCTCTCTGTTGTCAGTCATCATGGGAAATATCAACTCTCTGCCCAACAAGAGTGACGAAGAGCTGGAGATGTTGGTGAAGACTCATATCACAACAATACTTGTGTACATCCCACCAATGGCTGCTCCTGAATTTCCATCTAAAGTTCTCCATGAAGTCATTGTTAGGATACAGACTAAACATCCTGAGGCACGTATGATATCACAGACTTCAATCATGTTTCCCTGATGGATTCACTGAGGGATGTGGTGGAGAGATGCACACTGAAGGTGGTGGAGGTCATTCTGGACGGCTCAGAACATCCACTTCATGGCACCTTGATGGACCAGGAAAGCAGCGGTGGTGGACGGCTCCTCTCTCTTTGCTGCAGGACAGAGAAATATAGAAGATCCTTTGTACCTTCAGCCATCGGGCTTTTTTGATTCTTCTGCAAATGGTGATGAGCTGACAGACAAATGAATTTCCCTTTGGGGATTAATAAAGTAATTTGTATCATATCGTATGTTTTTGTTCATTGTCATGTTGGAAGAGATAGCAACAACCCAGACCCAGTACTTCTGACTGCTTACTGCTAACTGCTTAAGGTTTTCTTTCAGAATCTACACATATTCTTCTTTCCTCATGATTCCTACACAACAGACTATTAGCATCGGGGGGGTAATAATTCTGACCCTGGTAGTTTTTGGTTTTTGTGAAATAATTCAATTTCTGTGTGTAAAGTAAATTAACGCAAGCATTCAAAATAAAGCTGTGATGTTTGAAAAGGCTGTGTTAAAAACTTTGCTCTGTTTAACAACATTTGGTAAATACTTACAAAAAAGTGAGATTTTCGTTGGGGGGGCTAATAATTTTGTCCTTAACCATATGTGGGGATGTGACACCTATCTTCCCACAGGGGAAACTTCAGTCAAAGCACACACTGAAGACATTCATCCATCCATCCATTCATTGTCTGTTCTGCTTATCCTTGCAGGATCATGGGGGGCTGGAACCAGACCCAGCTGACATAGGGTGAGGGTGGGATAGGATACACCCTGGACACACAGGGTTGACATATCTAGACCAGACCAACAACGATGCACAGACGCTCAATGTTATGCACTATAGGCAATTCAGAGCCGTCAAACCAAACAGCCGGAGTACGTGGAGACATCCCATGCAGCAGCAGGGAGAACATGTAAACTCCACTCAGAAAAGCCCCAGGCCTGGGAATCTAAACCAGAACCTTCTTGCTCTGAGGTGAGATTGTTAACCCGGCTAGCACTGATGATCACTTTGGTGTCCAACATCTCTTGAATGAGCGTGTCAGAGAGTGCTGAGCTCAGGATGAGCTTCACTCAGCTTCTCTCTGCTCTGTCACTGATGCTCAGTGAAGCCAGCAGCACATCTTCCAGTGAAACCTCTTTCAGAGTGAACAGCACAGAAACATCAACCCTGAAATAAACACAGCAAGCAGTCAAATAAAAGATCTCCTCCAGCCAAAATGATGGAGGAGATGAAACCGCTGCGTCTGAGTGGCTCAGTTCCCTGTCAGTCAAATATTATTGCTTGAGCAACCAATCGGTGTTGGGTTTGTGGTTCCCCCTGCCAGCCCCTCCCTCCACCACACACAGTTACTCCTCATTACTGTCAGTGTTTAGTACAGAGCTCACCACATGACATGTAGGCAGCCAGACTGTGGGAGTGTTTGGTGAGAAAGAAAAGGTGCGCTTGTTTATTGTTTAAACATGGAACAGTTGTGTGGGCTGGGACACTGGTGTTTTAGTGGAGGTTTACTCACTTTAATTTGACAACATACCCCGAATCACTCTCATCCCTTCTGAGTTTCTGCTCGTTATTGAGTGTTTCGGTTGCAGTATGAAGATTTCTGGGTGTGTAGGGTACAGGTTGTGTGGGTGGCGGTTAACATTCCTCTCCCCGACATGAATGCGGTGTGTGTGGAAAGGTGAACAGCTTACTCTGTGGGTGGCATCTGCCTTCTTCAACACCATCCGTCTATTCTCTGCCACTCATCCAGAAGTTGTTATGGTGCAAGCAGGCGATGTTCTGCAGCAACGTCCTGAAGATACATAACAAACACGACACACGGACACGCAGCCTTCACCTGCCGGTGCACACACCTGAGTTACACATTTCTGTTGATACAGATTGATATCATACATTTGGTGTAAACGAGGAAAATTATTACCAATAATATCCAGATGATGCTGATGTTGTTAGGTTGGGTTGGGTTAGGTTAAATTAGGTTAGATTAGGCTGGGTCAACTTTATTGTCCCCAAAGAGAAATTCGTTTTGCAGCAGAGCTCACATACATACAAAAGGACAGCATAAACACAAAGCAATGGTAACAACTCCACAGTCAATGCCAGGGAATGGAATTTCAAAGTGAGTGCAAATCAAAAACATGAATACTAAATACAAATAAAGAAAGTGAAATGTGCATAAATGTGCAAACACTGACATCACAGCTGAATCTCTGTCTTTAATTTATGTCCAGTTATCAACAATAGTGAGTTTACTGTATTTCTTATTTAGTTCACAATCTCAAATTGTGCATCAAGCAGGATATTGGAAGCACGGGTCAGATGTTGTGGTTGTCTGGTGTGTGTCTTCACCACTGTGAAGCCTCCAGGGGCCACATGTATAACTAACTAACTAACTAACTAACTAACTAACTAACTAACTAACTAACTAACTAACTAACTAACTAACTAACTAACTAACTAACGTGTGAACTGCAGTCAGAGGCTGATTAATAAACTCCAGGATGACCTTATGTTCATAGCCGAGGTTATTGATCCCAGCAGCTGCTCCCTCATCGACTACGCTATGTCTCATCAGAATCATGGTAATATTGACTATTGAATTTTCTTGTCTACACACAAGGACATCCAGTGTCTGGCTAAAAACAAAGGAGGCTGGATTGATTTGTCCTGTATTCTCAGCCTTCTGTTGCACACTGAGACATAATCCCCGTGGTCACGGCTGTCTCCGCACAAACAAGAACTTATGAACATGACTCATCTAACCAGGACTGATGTGGAATTTGCTCCAATCTGCAGTAGATACACAGAGAGAGGAACCGCACACTCACCACTCTCATTCGTCTACATTTACAGGTCATCAACTAGTTCTCCTCACTAATTTCCCATCACATCAACAAGCTAACATCAGTATGATTTCAAAAGAAGTGAGATTCAGGCTTTTAAACAAACAGAGCTCGAAATTTAGGGGAATAACAGTCGGTGGACTTGACTACTAACTGTTGTTTCAGTGTGGTTTCAGGCTCAGCCAAAGTTCAGAGAGAGAGTTTGCTGTTTAGCCTCCCATGGAGCTGTGTGTCAGTATGAGGAGTGAGGAGGAGGATGTGGACTTTTTCTGTCTGCCTGGTGACATGCTCAAGAGTTTCATTCATTTAATGGCAAGGCAAGGCAATTTTATTTGTATAGTGCGTTTTTACAAACAGTTTGTCTCAAAGGGCTTTACACAGCATCATTACAACATCTTCTGACCTCTGACCCTCACATCGACTGAGGAAAAACTCCCAAGAAAAAAAACAGGAGAAACCTCAGGGTGAGAAACAGAGGAGGGATCCCTCACCCAGGACGGGTAGACGTGACATAGATGTTGTATACAGACTAAGATTGACACATTGAATTAATCATGTCACTGTCACAGGCTGTTATCAGTCTCCAGATGCCCCTTCTTTTATTGATTATCCTTCTTCCTCCATCACTCTTCCTTCATCTTTCATTCTCAATCCTTCCTTCCTCTTGTTCCTCCTCCATCCATACTCAATCCCTCCTCTATCTTTCCTCAGTGGTTGCTCCTCCTCCATGCTCCTCCATTCATCCATCTTTATGATTTGTTGCTTTTCCTGGTGTTCCCAGAATGCACCTAGTGTGCTCACTTCCTCCCATGAAACCCTTAAACAGCTAAAACGTTGTTCGTGGAAAGTGAAACTATATTTGTGTTCTGAGTTGGTCACATCACAGATATATGTCTTATTAACCATCCTGCCAAATTTGAATGTTAGAAATATTTGTTCAGTGTGTAAAAATAAGTTTTTAAATCAGGATAAAAATCAAGCACTTCTCTCAGCTGTGGAAGCTGGGGGTGTGTCTGCTGCAGGTATGAAGTCACGCCTCAAATACCACCAAATGACGTCAATAATGGATGCTGCTGACTGTCATATAGGACCTGTGCAGCTATGCGTTTATGCCGGCTGTGCTTCTGAATATTTGCTACTACCACCAAGACAGAGACCGTACAGAGTCAAAAGTTTCTTATACATACTTAGCAGCGAAGAAATGTAAATACAGAGTGACATGCTGGAGTGTTGGGACTATATCCCCGAGCCACTGGGCTAGCCTCCCAGCAACGGCCCAGGTGAGGCCCGTTGCCAGCGGCGGCCAGCTATGGGCCCATCGCTCCAGCGCCTCTCCCAACTGTACAT
>OMNW01034744.1:8051-20115 GCA_900303245.1 Selene dorsalis | reverse complement strand
ATTGCGTAGTCACTCTTGTATAGTGGTAGAGGCAGAGTCATAGTTCGCTGGAACCTTATCTACGTCACTTAGCTTCCTCTTAGTCCTGCCCAAAAAAAATCCTTGTCCTCAAAAACAGTTTTACCCTCAAACCACACACTTCATATATAGTTATCAATCTTTTCACATATTTTCAGCAACCATATTCTAAGCATATTCTTAATATGTTTACAATCAAATCTCATATTTCACTTTACACAGACTTTAAACCAAGTTCATTACCTGCAGATGATAGACATGTGTTATATTATTAATATTGTTATTATGATACACACACTACAACCTTTGTCTTCCTGAGGTGCGGCGTAGGCCTGGGGACCACAGTGACCTGGACACTTCCCTGTAATTTCCTGTGGAACTTCTAGTATGTTGGTGTAGCTTAGCTTCTCTGGTGAGCGCTTCAGTGTTAGCGAAGCTTCATGTGGAGCAACAGTTCACTACGCCACAAGTAACTATGTGGTGGTGATACAACAGAAAATAGAATCAACAGAAGTTTCACATTTTACGTCAGAAAAGGTCATAATTGCTGGATGAGGTCTTGAGTGGTTAAAATGGTGAAAATGTTTTGTGAGGTCAATGACCTTTTGATGTGTAGACCTAAATTTGAAGAAGTTCTGTGAAAGCATTGTAGAGATATTGCATTCACAAGGCCAAAACCAGGTCCCTGTGACCCTTGACCTTTGACCCACAAAATCTAATCAGTTCATACCCAGGTCCTAGTGAATGTTTGTGTCAAACGAGAAGAAGCTCCAGCAGGGTGTTTCTGAGATATCATGTCCACAAGAAAGGGACGGATGGATGGACAACCTGCAAACAATCTGGCTGTTGCTGGTGCATGATATCTTCCCTCTGCTTTACCTGGATCCTTGCACCCTGTCCACTCCTGGCTTGGATAAGGACAAATACTGACACAAGTGTGAAGGCTTACAGAGAGCACTAGAGTGACAGGAACATGTGAATGGACAGCACTGCCTCACTGTATTAATAGAAAAATTAATCCAGTTTATTCTAGTGAATATTTATTTTGAAATCCTTTATTGTCATCGTATGGATATACTTCCCTCATGGTGCTTAAAAAAAACATGTTAAAGGACATGAGAACGTATAGTGGATACACTTATATACATACAATCATTCAGCAAAGTGACTGATGAGTAACAATGTCATCTTAAAGTGCAGTTGATAGCAGCAATTAGTGCGTCTGAGAATTTAGTGCAGCGATGGCTCTGGGAAAGAAACTGTCTCTCAGTCTGGTTGTTCGTGCTCTGGCAGCCCTGTAGTGTCTGCCCGAGGGCAGCAGCTCAAACAGTTTGTGACCAGGGTTTGTGGCGCCGTTTATAATTATGTCATTTGCTCTCCTATGGATGTGAGTGGAGTCAATGCTCTCCAGGGAGGGCAGAGAGCACCCCATTATCATCATATTTCTAAACTATTGTTATTAACTATTAATTATTGTTATTTAATTCTATGTTCTTTAGATCTTCAGAAATGTTCGTGAGCTGCTCCACCTGTCATGTGATACCTGTCAGTGAACTTTGTCTGTGATACATCACTTCATCAGATGTCTTTGAGTGTGACTGCTACTGTCATGATAATGAGCTGACACTCCTGACTCTGCAGCATGGTATTGATTGACCCTGTGCAGTCCGCGCCTCTCTTCACTGCCATCTCATCCCTGTCACCGCGGTCGGAGCGGTTGGAATTAGCTGCGGCCTGTTAAAGCAGCGAGTCCATGTGCGGAGCAGCATATGTGTGGGCTAATGAGTGTCCGGGTCAGGTGGCCAAACAGAGGCCAGTCCCGGACTGTCAGTCCGATGTCCATCTCCTCATTCACCTGCTAATAGGATCAAAAGCAGAAGGGTCGCGCCGGGCGGCCAGCGGGGTGTAGGCTAATGCTGAACGCGCGCCACCCTCGTCCATCTGCCCCAGCACCCATCCCTGGGGATTAGGTATATGACTCACTGCACTATATGTGTGAGTGTGTAGATTGTATGTAATTACCCAATGCACCATCCACAGTAAGTTTTCCATTGTTCGCTCTCGACTTTCAGGATGACACATCCGCATGGATTATCTGCTCACACCCAGTAATCCTGTGGTCAGGGTGGGCCAGTGACCACCGGGTTACCTGTTGTCATCACACACAGGTTCATCACACGCTGTCTTAGCCAAAACATTAGACACTTTAACCCCAGACTAAACTATTTCTAAAACCAGTATTACCATGGTAACAATCAATAACATAAGTGCTGACCGGTAACATGAAAAAATAAAAAGAGGAAAGACAGTTTAGGAGCAGTGGTTTGCTCACATAGGGAGCAAAGACAAGGGATAGAGATTTAGAAGTGGTGTTTTTTTCTTTCGTGTGAAATTTTTGTTTTTATTGTTTTTCAAGAAAAACGACAAAAAGTGTGAATTTACCCAGAATTCATTGCCCCACAGTTCAACTTAAACTACTCAAGAACTTGGACTCCCTGGACTGGACATCAGATGTGCTGTCATGACTCTGCTGTCGTGTAACGTGACATCATCAGCAGTATCACGTGCATTTCAACAGATAGATTTAGTGTTTCAGGTCATTTTCTGACCCCGTGGCTCAGGGGCGTACAGTGGGCCGTCCACCATGGGGTAGATTCCCAGCTCTAGTCTGCATTTCTCAGTGTCCTTGATCAAGATACTGAACCCACACTGAACATAAGACTTTTTATTGATCCCACACAGGTGGACTCCAGTCAAGTGTACTGTGAAGCAGCTGACAACTGATGTATTATTATCATTATCATTACTATTATTATTACTGGAGAAAGTTTTTAAATTAGATGTTTTATGAATGTGCAACCTTTTTTTTTAAACTTGTTTTTAAACCTTTTCAATTTTATTCAGAGGGATTTTACAGAATTGAAAACATGTCTGGGAGGAATTTGACAGTATTTTTCCACAGTCTATATCAAGTGGAGTGGGAATTCAAAGCATGATATCAAACACTACTATAAACTTTCTCTGCAGCAGAGAGGAAACACCGTGACTCATCTGATTCCTATTGTTCAGATATTTTTAACTCCGCATTGATGCTCACTTGTCTTTTCACTTCAGTGTGTGCATGTTTCGAATCTCATATCACTAACAGTCACACAATGGCAACAGGAAACCGTGTGTGCTGTTTAGAGGACACTCCTATAATAACCACCACATATTGTAATGAAACAATATACACTAGAATGGGCTATTTCTGCACTGACAACAGGGTTTTTCACTAAACACACATTGTCCTGTGCACTTTGTTAGAGGTCAGAAGGTTGATCATCTTTCACCAGTATTTATTATTTCAGTGATATTTAACTTTGGATTGCGTTAATAATCTTTCATATACCAGTAAATCATTAGTATCTTTGTTTCTAGTGTTTGTAGCCTCTACTCCTTCACCATATGGAGCAGCAGCAGAGTCAGCTATAAAACAATGGCTCCTATAGAATTAGTGATGTACGCCCCGCTGGTACGCACACACTGATACAGTTTGCTCATACACAAACACTAGCCGGAATCCATCAGACTAATAATCAATTAATACCCCTGACAGATTAAAGCTGCTGTTTTTGAGGGACATATCAAATGGCACAGATTTTTAATTAGTGTATCAGGGGATGAAAGAGAGGTTATTAAAGGCTGGGAGCACAGACGCTGGAGGTATTGATCATCACACATCTATCAACCCAACCGCACACACGTGCACATACACACTCACATACTTACATACATACACAAGTCTCGGCTCACCATCAGCAGTGTGAAACACAGAGGTTACAAAAGGCCAGATCACCACAGATTTTCATTTCTGATCATTAGGATCTCTCATATGCTGCATTTCCAAGTTCTTTAACCCTTACATGAGTTTATTCTTTCTTTGACTTCCATCCCACTGTTTGGCAGTGCCATAACTAATACAGAACAGAGTTACAATCAATTATACATGAAGAAACTTCAACTGCATTATATAAAGTAAGAAAAGATTTTGAATCTGGTGATAAAGCTGGTAAAATGCTTGCGCTTAGATTAATGCAAATTGAGAGTAACTCATCCATAACTGCCATATATGATCATAATGGATCTTTAGTATGTGAGCAGAAAGAAATAAACCTGGCATTCCAAGAATAATACTCAAAGTTATATAACCCAAAAATGATTGATGACTCAGCTGAAAGAGGATGATGAGGCATATTTAGAGACATATGTTGAGGAACTGGAGATTAAGGCAGCTATTAAAGTTCTCAGGATGGTTTTAGTGTAGATTTCTATAAATGTTTCCAGGAAGTTTAATCTCCGTTTCTGACTTTGTTGTACAGGGATATTATTGCAACTCAATCTGTGCCTCAAAGTATGAGCATGACTGTTATCTCCCTGTTGCCAAAGCCGGGAAAAGGCAGCTCAAAAATGGGCAATTATGGCATGGGCATAGTTTTGCATTTAAAAAATTACATTAGCTAATAACCAATCTACAGATATCAAGTTTAAGGATGCAGTCTCTGGCAGAAGTAATGTGTCCAAGATTTGCAGATGGTGTATGTTGTGTTTTTTCTAATGGAAGTGCATCCACAAAAGCACAACGGGAGAGAGATTTGGGTTTACACCTTACAACAGGCCAATGAAAAGCTACACTGAGCTGCTCAAATGATCTTTCTACATGTGTCAGGTATAAAATTATTACTTATATCACCCCACACAAACTCAAGAAGATGAACAGTGAAGTTTCAGAAGAGTGTTGGCATGGTTGTGGGTTGACTGGCACTCTCCCTCATTTACTGTGGCACTGCCCAGAGACACAAGAATTTTGGTTGAATATTAGAGATTATTTATGCAGATTATTCAAGATTAACTTCCCATTAGATCCAGCGGTGGGCCTACTGGGAAAACAGATAGATGGAGTAACTTCATAAGAACTTCAATATCTGTTGGATTTAGCTTTTCTTCAGTCAAACGTACAATTCTTATCAATTGGAAGGTGAGGAAATGAAATTGTTTTAATATAGATAACTGGAGAAAAGATTATATGGAACTTGTGTCCATGGAACAAGCAGCCTCTGTTCTGATAGGTTTGGGCAGTGACCACACAGATCTTTTGAGCCAAATTACGTCACTCTTGAAAGAGAATCAAACAGTTTGGGACACGCTCTGATGCAGTACTGACAATGATAAGCTGTCATGTTTAATGTCTGGTTCATTACTTTTTTTAGCTGTCATAATAAGTATCTGAAGCTGGTTTATAATGGCATAGTAATATTTCTGTATTTTATTTTATTTATTTTTTGGTTATTGGGCCTTTGGCTTGTTGATTCCCTCTCTATGCTCTGGAAGTGGGAGAGAATGGGACAAAATGTATTTAATTGTGAGTAATAAATGTTGTAAATCTCTCCTTGTGAATAGGCAGCGTGATAACCCCAAACTACCCTTCTCTGGACTCTCTGTTTGGTGCCTGGTTGTGGTGAGTCGGGGCTGGGTCCCTGACCTGCAGGCCATGAAGCCGGACCATTCCCTCTGTGTGTGTGTGTATGTGTGGCGTGATATGATTGTATTCATGGTACTGCTGTTCATGTAATGTACTCCCCACCCTTTTGTTGTTGTTGTTACTGTAGTGTCTCTGAAAAAAACTAAAATAAAAAAAAGGGCAGATCATATATATATATCAATCAATATTGTGAATATTGATCATATAAATATTAAAATTAATAATGAATATAAATACAGTTAATAATATCAAAAGAGAGACCATCATGTGATTGGATCACAGCACCTGTGATACTACACAGACTGAACAAAAACTGCAGTTCCTCTTATGACCACTAGAGCAAGGCTAGTGTGTGAGTCAGAGTCCTCAATGGGCCGGGCCAGCCTGTCCAACCAGACCAGACACGCTGGTTTGGGGTGGGTTTGGGCCAGAAATATGTACAAATCATTTGGGTCAGGCCGGGACCTTTTCGGGGTCTTTTTTGTTTTGTTTTTTTACATAAAACACACTGAATTGACACTAGTCATTTTGGTGATGATTATCTGCTAACAGAAGAATGTACAAGTTAGTTGAGTAATAATATAGAATGGCTTCTAAACAGTTGTCATGCCTGTTGGTAGAGCAGAACATTTATTTTGCCATCATTAAGTATCTATTCTATTCTGTCATCATTGCTATTATTATCATGTCCCTGTATTAAAATGCACTAATGACAATAAAAAAAGGCGCCTGGCTTGATGTGTTTTCTTTTTGGTTTTTTTTGCCAGATGCAGGCCGGGTGCTAGGGAGACGGGCCGCCTCAGGTCGGGCCAGGTCAGGTTTTAATTTTCAGGCCCGTTAAGAACTCCAGTGTGAGTCAGTTCCTTTGGACTCCCACATTAAAGTGTCCTTTAACTTTACAGCAGGAACAGACATGTTTACAGCCTGGTAAAAAAAAACAAAAAAAAAAAACAGTTTTGGTCTGTACAGCTAATTTCCTGTAGCTTACTCCCCCTTTTACATTTTCTTGCTCTAAGCTTCAAAACCGTTTTTTAGAATAGGTGATAGAAGCAATCTCCATGTTGATATACAGTCACTGTGACCTTTGACCTTGGCTTTGTTTTGATCTCAACACTACACCTGTAAAGCTTGATGACAGGTCACAGGTTGCCACACAGTAGTGTCAAATGTCAAAATGGCTCCAGTGCAGATAGGGCTTGGTTGATACTTGTGTGTGGGATTGATGCCGAGCCTGCAGTCTGCATTGCACCAATTTTCATTGGGGCTCCTCAGCTCATGTATGTGCTAAAAAACAACGGTGACTGAGACTGAGTGGGTGATGCCCCATTTGGAGCTAATAACTTTTATTACGCTGTTGCAGTACAGAGGAGGAGGAAGATGTCAGTGAGCTAACTGAGGCAGAGCCAGGCTGAGACATTTTACCACCAATCACTTTTAAGGGAGGCGAAGATGAGGCAACTGTGTAGGTACAAGGTCACTAATCCTAAACTATTATTAAATATTAATGGAGTCTTATTGTTTTAACTTAAGTTCTTTACCTTTACCAAAATGGTCACATGATGCTACACAGCCAACCAGTGACACTTCAGACAGTGAGTGACAAATTAGTGGTTACAATCGGCACAGGGCTGTCATCACGTTGATGACAACGTCAGCGTGACAAAAAACAGCGCAGTAAACAATGGAAAGCGGCATGGAGGCGGTGGTCAGTGTTTTTTCCTGTTCCCTGGCGCTCAACCTCCTCTTCCCCAATCATGAGAAGCTCTCTTATCTCGCTGTCTTTCCAGTGCTATGCCATGTTGATTGATTGCAAGAAAAGCGTCTTGTACGAGTCGCGACTGGCGCAGGTCGACCCGGGTGCGATGTTCCCACTGCAGGCCGATCGGAGGCCAGCCGATAAAAACCCACATTATTGATCGCAGAGTTGTTTGACGCGGGTCGATGCGGATTGGTGGCCCTTTCCCACTGCGGTCAGAACCAATTGTTAGCAGGTTTAAACAGGTTTTTTGGCCAGTGGGAAGGCGTGATGAGACGGGGAGGTCAGAATTTCCGATCTCTGAGTTGGAATTTTAACCTTGAACGCCCCCTGAAGTTGGATCTCCAACTCGGGTAGTTAGACAAGTACCATCAGCTTATCCTGGGACATTTTCCTGCACTGTCTGTATTGGTAAACACTAGGGATGAGAAGATTAACCAACACACATTGATATACGAACACGTTCAGGTGAGATGTGAGTGCATCAGCAGAACAGCTGTGAATGGGTGCAATTTTTGAAAAAAAAAAAATCGAGATACATCGGTTATTTAAAGTTTGCATCGGTAACATTCGATAGTGTGATCATTGAGTGTTTTCTGCGTTTATCTGTACATGTAACCAGTCAAATAAGATGTTATTTGACATTTTTACTTTGTCTAAATAAGATCTATGTTATGTCAACGTGCACCGTGGATGCATGTGGTTAGGGTTAGTCACCTGATGGTGTGACCGTGAAGTAACCCGGCATCCCCCGCTGTGGAGCCAGCTGCAGCACCTACGTTCAAAGCTGTTTCCATGCTCCGCTGGCTAACAGCTCCCCTCATGCAAAGATAATGAATGACGCTATAACCTTCTTTATTTGTGAAGATATCCAGCCTTACACTGTCACTGAGAACGAAGGCTTCAAACACGACAGTTAAGCTAAGTTAAAAGTGAGACTGGTGTTTGTTGACAACAGCATATGACTGAAACTAGTTCACGTGTTTCCATTTGTAAGCAGTGGAGTAATGTATTTTCTTCTTTTTTCAATACAAAAACTGGTTGTGTTACTCACTGGTGAGTTTGCTGACCTGCTGCATAAAGAGTGCTAAGCACATTAATAATGAGCATCCTTAAAGGAGAAGTTCAGTTTTTTGCAACCTGGACCTTATTTCTAGTATAAAATACGTTCATTTACTCACCCGAACAACTTTGGTGTAACTTGGAGTCCTTCGGAAGATATTTAGATCCACTCTCGATCTACGTATATCCGTATAACAGGAGTTATATAGTGACCAAATTATCACGGTTAACAATATAATCGCGATATTCTTCAGTTAACATTTTTTGAGCTAAAGATACAGACAATGTCAAATGAACATGTTACATTATGTCACGTCGGATCAGCTCAGTGGACCTGAGTATGCCGGGTGCTTACAGTGTTAGTGTAGGGAGCTGTGAGTGTCTGTGAGCTCAGTTTTACATTGCTCCACTGAATTCTGACAATGCTGTGCGTCAGTAATAAAGGTCCCTGTGAGTCACTAGTGGAGTATGTCATATAATGTGAGTGAAATTAATTAAACAAAGTGTCAGGACAGAGTTTTCAAAAAAGCTGCTATGTGTCTCGAAACAAAACGTAAACCGCTGCCTGGCAGCAACTTTCTCCCTGCGTGCTCTGCAGACAGGACAGGTGTCTTGAACCGGCTGTCCCCCAGCTTTCATGTGAAATCCAAAATACGCCCACGTTCTGAGCCGTGCTTTCAATCTAACGGCCACGCGGTGCGGCTTCAGTCGAACTCACGGTCCATTCATTATCTGAACGTGGCCGGACCTCGATCCGCTCCAGCCATGGCTCCAGCTGCCTGGTGTACGCCACATGTTTAATCGTCAGATGGGGAGTCATAAACATGACGTACCACGCTCTTTTTCTGTCATCATAGAAACATGACGCTCTGCCAGTGGTGCGGAGTGAAAACAAATGTGTGTGAACGCGGGCTGTACGAGCTGAAAAATGAAGCAATGTGTCATTTTCACATCTGGTGTGGACGTGTGAAAACACCCTGAATCGTGAATCCTTCGACCGTGTATCAGTTCAATGAGTCGGACTACACAGATCACCAGGGTGGCTGGTTAGTCGACTTCATTTACGAGCCAAAGAGTCAAAATTAGTCGCCACTGGCGTCTGCTTTGAACCCTGATGGTATGGTTACATTGAGAAAATGAATTTTTACAAAAGAGATAAAATACCTACACTCTTTACTTTTATTGACATCTAGTCAGACAACGTCATTCCTGATTGTCAGTTAACCCCAGTCCTAACCCTACTCTCTACATGAAAGCTAACATTAGGTAGAGACAAACCTGTGGCAGTCACAACAGTTCATACTTTGATGTTAAAACTTTGTCAGTGCAGGTAACTCACCATTTGCTATGAGTCATCAAATGTTTTTAGAGCAACACAAAAGACACGACAATAATAAAAATTATAATCAGATGTTACATCTGCCTCCACATGCAGAGGTGACTGTAGCAGCATATAGAAGCAAATGTAGTAACACACGTTTACTTATGTTCATCTCCACATAAACATTAGGTAAACAAAGTAATATACAATAAATGATCAATTGTAAGGAAATTATGATTATACAAACATAAATCATTTTTGTAATAAGCTCCACCAAACAGCACTACATTAGAATGTTTCCCCTCCTCAACATGAAAGAATAGTTAGAGACATGAGTGGTTATTTGTCAGGCAGAGAGGGATCATCAAAATGTACAGATGGGAAAATTGGCAGTAATGCAAAGAGGCGCCAGCTAAAATCTCGCCTAGGGCGCCAAACTGGCTAGAGCCGGCTCTCATTACATATCCCAGTAATTATCCACTGAAATTAATGAGATTAATTTAAACATAATCGGTAATTGCTACCGTGTAAAAATTTTACCAAGATTGACCGTAACACTCTACAGTAATACTGATTGAAAACAAGTTGAAACAAAAGTCAGTACAGCCTAAGATGCTTATCTGCTATTTGTGTAACACAAGAATAGACTCACAATGTCCTGATGATCATCATCAGCATAATGAAATAGTTTATATAGTGAAGTACAACTTCACAGGAGGCTCTATGCTTACTTATTGAAGCACCTGCTGGTCCCCATATAAAACATACAGAACCCTAAATTACAACTTCACTCACTGACTTTTTCTTTAAAAAAAAAAAAAAAGAGATTTTCTTCTCTCTTCAAAATGTCAGATTTTTTCCTTCTCAACTTGGTCCAAATACTGTTTCATATATGTACACTGTATAAATGAAGTAAACAAAGGAGAAAAATGGAAAATGAAACCATTTTTATTTTTTTTATATAGAATTTCTTTCTATTCATCATCATACCTGATGTTTTGACTCCACACATACATATACCAGGCTTAATCTGCAATGTTGCACTCAATAATGAAGAGGTTCACCTTTTAAATTGCAGAAAGTCCATGTCGTCTCCTTTTCATTTTACACAGTGAGCCATGTGGAGTAGTAAGTGTTGTGAAGATAGACAAGTGAATAAAGACATCAGGTGTTGAGATCACATTTGCTGCTCGCATGAGAGAACAGAATAAGATAATCCCGTATGTAAAGATAACAGGATGATTAAGCCCCGATCACCACCATCAAAGATGGAGACAAAACAAACACTCTGATTAGAGTCTAATCTACAGACATAAGAACATTACATAATACCTGAGCTCGTTGTGTGTCGGATGGACCGTTGCGTTGGTGTGGTCCAGTCCATATGGTGGCAGGAGCCGGGAGCAGGCTCTCAGGATTAAGGCAGGTCTGAGACTAATACACGTCTAATGAACCCAATAGTCTGTGATTATGGTTTTAACTAAGTGAGACACAAAGAGGTGAGAAAGCTAATTCATGTCAGGCCGGTCTGACCACTGTGGCCCTCGCCCTGTTTCAGTGGGTGCAGGATCGTGTCACACAACACACACACACACACCCAAAAACACCATATACTACACACCAAAGTAAGTAAAGTAAGTAAAATCAAATAATGTGTTAGAGCCAGGACTTAGAAATTCATTGTTATTAAATACATACATGTGACTAAATCAGCAATAAAAAAAAGTGTAAATGAAATATACGTCTTTTCTTTAACATGACTTTATATTTCCACATAATTGAAGGAAACATTATAGGATACTTTGCATGTTAAGATTTTACAAAAAAAAACCACACACGATACAGTGACAGCAACTCACAATGAAAAAAACACACGTGCTACAAATAGTCACAGCACAACAGAGGTGTTTCCAGGGTACACACCTGTTGGAACACACTGCAGAAGTCACAGAGCACTGAACAAGTGTGTCACAACACTTTTTCCTTTTAACCTATTTTTCCTGTAATGACAGTATTTACATGTAGTTTTACAAACTCATCATCTCCATTTGCTTCTAATGAACGTCTTCATTACACTGAGGAGGCATCAGTGGTAGGTGCTGAGCAGCTGTGGCCTGGGAGCACAGAGATAGTCTCATGGCTGAGAGGAGGCTCTGTCACACCGTTGTTCTACAGGACACAGAGACAGAGGGTTTATGACACTGCTCAATGTTTCTGATGTGCTCCACTGAAGAAACATGGCCCCCAATTTGCATTATCTAGGATCTGGGCTGAGTGCAGCTGCTGCTGGGTTATGTAATATGATGCTCCATATGTTCCACATAACTAATTACACTATACAAAGAAGGGGGGTGGGGTGGGGGGTGTTATGGTAAGGAGAAAGAGG
>OMNW01034740.1:42062-56343 GCA_900303245.1 Selene dorsalis | reverse complement strand
CAGGAACATATAGGAAATTCCCTCCCTAATGAGAAGAGATGAGCGTGGCACTGCAACAGTGAATCATACATACGTGCATGAAGTGTGTAAATCACCAGCCACACGCAGCCTCTAAGCTGATTAAAACACCTGATACCAAATAGTAGTGAGCTAATTTAATCAGCCACCTTGCTCATTCTATATTCCATTACTCTACACTCTTTCAACATGACCTTAAATCTCAGCGGATTCATTTTATTGCTGCACTTTAATGTATAAATCTCCCGAAGTGGGAACAGCAGTGATTTTGATTTGCATTTTATTGAGCTTTAGATTGCTCTGGGATAATGATGAGGTGTGGGGGCAGCGTTTAATGCTCTTAATGTTGACCACCACCGTGCACCCTCTTTGTCTTCTCGCCGTAGTTTCTGCTAGATCGGCTGCTTGTAATTACTTTCAGATATCCATAGCTCAGGAAAGGACGAGGCGGGGTGACCTCGCTGTGCAAGAGCAAGAACACAAGGATGTGCATAAAAATGAGTTTCTGTGTGAGTCACATACAGTAACTGCGGGTGACACACATACACACACACACACAGTGTAGACCGGATAAATATTTGCCTGCACATTTACACAGACACTCCTTTGATTAAGCCTGCCTTTAACCATGAACTGTGACTGTCCCTTTGGTTTCATGTTAGACCTGAGGTGAATTACAGACTTTCTGTTTGAAGTTCACTTTTACAGCAGGAGCAGGAGGAGAGGAGGGGGTCATGACACCTACAAATTCACAATCGAATAACGTGTCAAAAATTCTGGTCGGCCGTCTTCATTTCGAGCCGTGTGCCTGTGATCTGCTTTCTCACAGCTGCTGTCACAAGATTCATTATAAAGTGCACCGAGGTTGTTTTAATATGACTGGAGCAGCACGAGCGAAGCAAAGCGATGCCCTGTACTGAGAGTAAGCTGTGATATGAATAAAAGCACAGCAGTCAGACCTGATTGTTTTGCATCCTCCCTGCCATCTGTGGGCCTCCATGTTTCTTTGCACTCTCTGCCTCCCTTTTAACGCAGGAAAACACAAAGTCGCCTCATGTTTATACTTTATCAATAGAGTCTACTTCTCATGAATGTGCCATGTGATGCCTAATCCTCAGTATTAAACCACCGCAGTGAGGGATGTTAGAGGTGGACAGTCTCAGTCCTAATGGTGACGCTACATTAGATGTGATCAGCATGGAGTCACGTCAGTTATAATAGTACGGTGGCCATAAAAGCTCAATGCACGGCAACTTAAAGAGGAACTATGCAAGAGGGGTTTTGTGTGTTTTCGTTCATCTGAATCAAATTAGCAGTAAGCAGAACAAATAGGGGGGTGTACATCAGATTGTGGGAGCGATGGGATTTGCAATTTCAACTGCAGCACAGGGTTAGTTAAAGAGGAACTATGCAAGACTTTTACCTTAATTAAACAGCTTCAAAGTAATTGGGATGGTTAAATGACTTGTTAAAGGGAGAATAGAGGCTCTCTGTCTTCCACCTAGTGAAAACCAACCTTGCAAGATCAATGGGTTAGTTTAGTAAAACATCAGTATCTCATGATTAAGGTGTGATTTGCAAATATCTACTGTTTTCTCACCATTAGTCTTCAACTGGGTCCGTCACTTTTTTTCGTGTCCACAGGAAACCTTCATTTTGTCAAATTGATGAAGCTGATTTGTGTGTTTTGTTTTCTGAAGTTGCAGTAAGTCGAGCTCTCGGGGTCACTGTGTAATTGAGTCCTATAATGAAAGTATCAACACATTTACCAAATCTAAAACCACACATAAGAAAACAGAACTTTTATAAAAGATATAACACACTTACACCAATATTTTCTCCCGTATTCCTGAATGATCTATATTAAACGAAACAAAAAACCGTGCAGATGGGACACAAATGCAGGATAAACAGGATTATATCAGGTGGAAACTATTTGCTGTCAGTGGGCAGGCTCTGATCTATGTTAACACTTGTTTTAGTTGTTGGAATTGTTTCAAAGTCAGATGCCTACCAGCATGTGTTTGAGGGCTTAAATTATTATTTATTTTTTTGACTGTGTGTGACTAACAGCAAGTGAACAATGACTTAATGCAGCCCTCATTTGAAACCACTCAAATCAGCCGTAATCAATTAACAATAAAATAGAAGTTTTGACCAAAGAAAATTACAGCCTCCAGTCTCCTGTGATGAATCATCTCGCTGCGTGGAAGTTGTTTTTCACATTGTGCGGGGATGAATGGCAGCTAACAGCCTCTTGTGAGGGGAGGAAACAAACCCCGGCTGAGTTACAACATAAGTGATTGGCGCAAGCGGACAAAAACACTTGTATTTCTGCTTAATGCTATCCATCATCTTGTCAGTCAAATGTCACATGTTTTAAATGCCGGTTCAGACATTAAGTGGAGACTCAGAGCTAAGCCTCTGGTGACCTCTGTTTTTCTGACGTGGACAATAATAAAACCACTGAGAGAGAGAAAAAAACAAACTGTGGTAACATTTACTGTATATACTTGATGTTAAAACATATAATAAGCACTTTTCTACCTTCATCATAATTATATGAACTGAACTGCAGTCTTTGTTTTTCTCTTTGTGTTCGTCCGCCAGCAACAGGATCCTCTGTTGCCATAGAAACTGATATGCACACAGTTGTATTCTGGCAGTTTAGTGACCAAAAGCAAACACTGATCAGCATATTTTATCTAATACTCAAAGCCCATTGTTGGATGGATGGATGGATGGATGGATGGCGCATGATGTGTTGGTATTCTTTATGATAATTGTTATGTGATTATGATTTGCAAGTTTCTGCTAACTGCTAATCAAACTAGCCACTATACAAGCTAATGTGTTTGGCCTGCAAGCTTGATCAAAAATATTATTGAAGCACAATATGGCCAAGTATAATATCACAGGAGCTGTAGTTTTATCATTCTTTTTATTTTATTTTATAATATAGATATATAAATAAAGCATTGTGGTGTGATGGAGGTGCACCGGCCTGTATAGATGATGTTCTCCAGGGATAAAGTATAACATAACATGCGTATTTGTTTGGTATCAGACCCCAACTAAATCCACATTATCATTCATAAAAGTCATGGAAAGTGAAATGCAAAAACGACCAGTTAAGCAAAAACCAATCGATTTCAGTTCTAGTATTGGTTAATATACATAGTTTAGATATCACTGTTACTCAGTGAAATCTGTCATGCATTATTTTTTGTCTCAGATTCAGACCAACCTACAAAAAGTTCAGAGAGTTCACTTTTATTTTAAGGTAAAGCAGACAATAGGCAGGAAAGAGCTTGGGGTGGGGTGAAGTCTGTGGGCAGGTGGTGGGCAGTGGGTAGGCAGGAACACCAGGTAAAGAAGCAGAGGGCAGGAAGCCACGGGAAAAGTCCAGAAACAAGAAGGAGGTCAGAAACTGGCTGGCAAAACAGGCGGGTACAAAAGGGCTCGAACGCTACAGCTGGGACGACGTGATGGACAATCTGGCCGGGTGCAAGTGGACATGGAGCAATATATACATTAACGAGCTAATGAGGGAATGGAGAACAGGTGAGCAGATGGCCGTGGGGGGAGTCAGGTGGCAGGGAGGGGGTGGGAGGAGCTGAGGTTACTGCAGGGCAGGCATGAATGACAGGGTCTGAAATGACAAGGTAGTTAGTGAGAGTGGAAAAACAAAGGAGCGACTGGATGAACTGTGATAAAGTGACTGTCTGGAGACATGAAGCTTAGTCCTGCAGGAGGCTGCGTTTGCTGTACAAAACTTCAGCCTTACACCTTACACATGAACATGTCAGTCTAATGAGAAGTAATGTTCATCAAAGGCTGCAAAAAATTAAAATAAAAACCTAAATATTAAACATCATTTTCAAAGCAGCACATGAAGTGAGCCTCATGACATATTTGTGTTGAGAAAGCATCTTTTTCAAGGCTGGATTTTTATTAATAGCATAGTTACAAATGGAAATGGGATTTTAAATGAGCTTGGCCTCAGTGTGCAGCCTTCTAAGTAACTTTTAATTACTGTTAGGAAGGATAATTGTTATGTATTTCACTCTCTTCCCTTTTTACGATTTGTGCACTCCCTACACTTTAGGAATGACCCTGCTCAATGTTGTATACCTACTAATGCATATGTATTATTTTACTGCTATACTTACCTATTTATTTATGCTGTCTATTAAGTGGTGATGTATATTAGTAGTGTTATTAATTATTATTATTATTTAATTACTCTACTGCAGTTGCAGCACTTGATTTACACTACTTTTCTGAATCCTCTTTCCTTGTTGCTGCTTTATAATTTCCTCTTTCTCACCACCATTGCTCTAACCCTTGTTTACGATACCTGAATAATAACCTCCATTATTGCCCCGCACTGTTTCCACAGTCTCACGGTTGCTTCCAGTTAAAACTTCAAAAGCCAACTGGTGCCTTCAGCCTGTTTATCTCCAACCCCTTCTTCTAATAATTACATTTATCCATTACTAAGCTGTTCTCCCAATTACACTGCGGTTGTTTGGGCTACAAAAGCACTTTGGTTAAGATCACAGACAGATCGTGGTTTTGATTAAATGTTAATAAGCACATTGTGTTTCAAGTCACTGTGAACTTCTTCTGTATTAAAACAGGCGGGTGATGTTTCTCTGTCTCTGGCCAAGTGCTGCGAGAGCCTAAACATAACCATACAAAGCCCAACAATGCTACAAAATGCACAGAAAGATATGTGTTATCAACATACTGCACCTTGCCAAATATCTTAATTATTACAAGACATTTGTTGCAAGTTAGTTGTGTATGAATGTAATTCCTATTTTGATCATCTAATGAGATACTGGGAATTTACTCATTTTTTGATCTGGCATCTCTATAATGAACGTCTGGTCAAGTTCACACAACTAATATAATGGTAGTTAGTGTTAGGGTGGTTGTTGCTGTTGTTGCTGTTGTTGCTGTTGTTGTTGTTGTTGTTGTTGCTGTTGTTCTTGTTGTAAACCGCAGCTGACGCTGGTGATGAGAGTCACTGCTCTGCTTCGGAACGACGTCACTCTTTTCCACATGTGCAAAGAGGTCCCTTTATAGGTTGGTGTAAACATGGGTCATTTTGAGCTTTTAAACAAACAAGAGCGAGAGGACTTTCTCATTCTGGGGTTTTAAAAGCGCCACTAAGTAAAGTATAAACAACACCAAGAAGCAATTGTTAGAAAAATGGGATCACAGCCACCCTGAAATCACGTAAATCAACACGCCTGTGTTTACCAACACGGTCAGGGTGTGATGCTTTATCCTCGAGGGGAAAGGGAGAGGCAGATGATCTGACACTGATGGAAGTGCTTGTTTGCAGCTTCCTTTTGTGCACACAGGATTCTCTCTATGCCTGGATAACGCCGCTGATGGATAACACACCGAAAACTGTACAGCAGGCGCAGCTTTAACATCAACTATTCTTATCATGTAGCACAACTACTGTGGTTGTGGAAAAAAAAATCCGTTATGTCTGTTTGTAGCAGAAAACACCTCTTTGTTCTAGTTCAATAGGAGTAATACCCGAAATTACGCACTCAAGGCCTCCCTTGACATGGTTAAACTACACTGGAATTGCATGATATTGCCCCCAGGCTGCAGCACTCTGGAGAGCCCCGAGGGGAGCACCTCTTCTCGGCGAATTTTAAAGGTCATGGCAGTTTCACTTCTCCCTCTCTTTCTCTCTCCCTCTCTCCCACCACTGAGAAAAGAACATGAGCTGATGGCCTATTGAGAATATTGTTTCCTATCTCTGGGCCCCTATAGCGTATTTCCACCACTGCCCTTGGAAATGCATGGAAAGGCAGCTCACAGCATGGTAAAACACACAACACGCTCTTGTTGATGCCCTTGGCGCCTCTCAATATGCAGACCATAGATAATGGCATTCACCGCACAGTTGGTACTGACTTCCTTGCCCATCTTTTGAACGGATACACTGCCTCATACTGTGCTTTGTGTTATGCTGTCTTGGTAAACAATGAGAGTTGCATTGACGGTGAAGGAAACACGGATAATATCGAGACACCAGGAACCCCGGGGGTGGATAAGCCTGCGTCTTTCTTAAGCAATATCATCATGTATTTTTCAACAGGCGGCTTTACGAGGACACACAGGACACAGTTCGAATAGAGTGAAGTTGTTCTGCCACAGATAACAAGCTCCACTCACCCATAGCTGGATCTCGGCACAGGAAACAAGATAGCCTCTCAGTTTGTTGACTGTCAGGTGATCTGATCATTTACAAGGACCTCGCCAAACAGCTGGCAACACGTTTGGGGAATACTGCTCCACTGTTGTGAAATGTGCTGCCGGGTTTCGTTTGTTTTCGTTTATCTGAATCAAATAAGCAGTAAGCAGAACAAATAGGGGGAGTGTACATCAGATGGGGCGGTGGGAGGGATGGGATTTGCAATTTCAGCTGCAGCACAGGGTTAGTTAAAGAGGAACTATGCAAGACTTTTACCTTAATTAAACAGCTTTGGAGTAATTGTGATGGTTAAATGACTTGTTACAGGGAGAATAGAGGTTCTCTGTCTTCTGCCTAACGTCTCTTGGCTGAAAACCAACCTTGCAAGATCAGCACCTCCGACCCGGTGGCCCAGACCTCGTCTCACGAGAAAACATGAATTGCTTTATGACACTATATATGCGAATATGTTCACTGTTCGGACCAGACAAAACAAACTTTTACATCAGGTTTATATCTTTCTGGTAATTTCCAATTCCACTTAAATATATTTAGGCATATTTATGAATGGGAAAACACTGGATCAGTCCCCGTGTTCGCCCACGACCACAGGTTGACTGGTGAAAGAGCAGAGTGTGTCAGAATAGTTGGAGGACGAACCACTGAAGAGACGCAGCAGTCACATGTGTGCGTTAGTTCACTTGTGGCTGACACAGTGGTGGTGGTGGCACTAAAGCAAACTCTCACTCTCTTTACTGACGAAGGTTCATGTTTATTTTTCCCGCCTCCTCCTTCTCCGTTCACTGCATCGATTCCTTCAGTTATGACATGAAACCAGACTGTCATTAGTTCCCTGCAGTGCCGAGGTGGGGATACCCAGTCATGTAGTTTACTGCTTATTTCACTCATGATATGCCTCCTGTTATATATAGATATTAAAAAAACACCATGTTGACATCTTAACAAGGTTAGAAAATTGATTTTCATCCGAGGGGGTCTTTAATAGCACAAAGCCCTCCGTGTCATGCGTGCTCCACAACAAGCCTTACAGTGACAATTATCATTGAAGAGAAAAGTAAAACAGCTTTAAGGTCAAGCTCCTGTTTCACCAACAACTTTCAGTTTTAAATTATAAACTCACTGGCAGTAAGAATGTGAATGATTTACAGAAATGTCCATGATAGATCTAATAAATGCTGATACTGTTATTAGCTACCTACAGTAGCTAATGAGAAATTGTAAGAGATGTACAGTGAACACATACTTTCCTTTGAGTTGGTCCATTATGAACACACATTTTACAAACTTTTACATATTTTACCTTTTTCATTGGTTTAAAATAATCAATTTTACCTCCTAATTTTTAACTTTTCAGAAACAGTTAATGCAGCAGTCGTAGCTCTGCTTCAGAGGCAGTTATGAAGCATAAATAACCACTCGATAAACACGCCCCTATATGTGTCTACAGCAGCCTTTTAATGCATTACAAAACATTGATGCAGGAGTCACTATGAAAGAAAGTGTTGCCCCAAAGGCTGTGTGTGTTTGGAGATGTCACTCCTATTAGACGACAGATATTATATTATGTTGCTGTGACTTGTGTGTGTTGAGTGTCAGACAAAAGATATGAGCGGTGTTTTAAATTCCAGCCAGTCGTCTTTTCTGCAGCAGCAGAATCAGCCTGGAGGAACAGCTCCACTGGGATTGAGGGATAAACACACGCATGCATACACATGGCTATTTGAGCTTTGATGGTACTTGTTGAGGGAGAGTGAGTCTGTTGTTTATTTAAAGTTGCACTGGGCAGCATTTGCACCCCCCAGAAAAAACCAGAGGGGATCAAAATAAGGTGCTTTGGTTTCCACGTGTTCGTCTGAACCTAAACTCTGCTTTTGGGTGATACAAATTGTCTGCAGACTAAGCTGTATTCTGTTATGTTTCATTTCATGTTTTTCTTTTGTGTCCTGCCAGGAGGTAAACGTGAGCGCGCTGAATGCACATCAGACACTGAAACTGCCCGAAAACTAACACTGGGAACTCTGCACCTCTAAAACGGCCTGTGATGGTTACATTTCATTTGTGGAAGACAAATAACAAAAGCAAAAGTAAAAGTTTACTTATGTGCATTTGCAAAACCCGGATAGAAGACAAACACATCATGAAGAGAGAAAGTCAGGAATAACACAAATAAATACGATGTTGAACGATCTTCTGCTACAGCATAATGTAGAAATAATGATGTAGAAGTGGGTGATGATGAGTTCATGGTGTTATTATCTATAACACGCACACTGGGAGACTGGCGTCATAGTGTAAATCCTTAAATTAGTTGGAAACATGCTTTGCTCAAGGGGCCACTAGTTGCGACAAGTTATGTTTCCACCTCTCTCAATGAGCCTGTGGTTATACACTGTGAAGGTGATGCTGCTTTAAAAAAATAAATAAATATCATGCAATAAAATACAGTTAAACTCTCAAATGAAAGCAAAGCTACAATTAATTTACAACTCATTTACCTCACAAATATGCTATTGCAGGCTGAATATGCAGATGAAGGTTCATCTACACATTTATGACTCTTGCTCAGCTACAGGGTAAGCAGGTTCACAGTTAAAGATTCATAGTGACTGACACTGGCTAAATAGCTGCTGCCTAAATCTGGCTCTCCCAGGCTGATTGTTGACTGCAGTCCCATTTAAATATTTATCATATGCATATTGGACCCCTAAGGGCAGCATTTGAAATTACAACAGTCAGTCCGTTAATTGCCAAAAATGCCACACAAGCTTTGGGATCTAGACGTTCCATTTTATTATTAATGAGCCAGACAGTGCAGTTTGACATTTATGTTGGGGCTGCAGATGCAAATGAGTCTGTGTATAAGAGTCCAAAAATGAAAGCGCATGCAACCGGTAATCTGATTTGTGTGAGAAGAGGACTCTGCTGCTGGTTTATAGAATTACAGATTCTTCTTTTTTTTTCTGTATAATGTTGGAGAAGTTATTCAAAAATCTAATAATAATTCAAATGTCTATGTTTATTTCAAACTCAAGCGCTGCAGAGAAGAAAAAAAAACAGACAGGTCAGGTGATTTATGAGAGGAGAAATGGTAAGTGCTGTTAAAGTAAAAGGTGCTTCTTGGGTGAATTCAAATTGATCCTTTTACCAAAGCATCTATTCCTGGAAAAAGAGCAGATTGAACATAAAAAAAAGAAAAGTCTGAGTCTTAAAGCTCATAAAGTCTATCTGTAAAATCTCTCTCATTATATAGATAGAAAAACTTGTGTAACCCCTTGCAGGTATTCAGTGTAACCCCTAACACTGAATACCTGCAAATACATCTCTCACACCCATTTTGTCTGATTTTGCTTTTCAACACCAGACAGACCTTTCGTCTGTTTTTTTGTTTTTTGTTGTTTTTGTTCTACCCCCGCCAAATTCAGACATCAATACATGTCCCAATCCATTCAGACTCACCCCACGTCTAATGCCTTTGTGCAGGTAATGTCCAAAATGATAAAATATGGCAGAGGCATGGGGCTTAAAAGGTCGTTTATGATGCAGCCTCTAATGGTCTTTCCATATGTTGTTAGCTCCTGCTGCCACATGAATTCCATCAGGTCAGCTAAGTGGGGGGAAGCCAGCCTCTTCCATAAACATCTGCCATTAGACTTTCGGCTGCAGAGGGCGGGATTAAAGCCTCCCAGGGTTCCTGACAAGATAACTTGTAAAAGGCTTGGCTGAGGGTCAGAGGTAGCAGATATCAGATGAGGTGCATTCCCCTGCTGAACCGTCCTGTAAAAATATATAAATCACCTGGAAAGCTGTTGCCGCCCATTTGTATCCACCATCTCTGAGCTTTTACTGTGCTTTTTTTTTTTTTTCCCAGCCTTTCCTCTTGCGAGCCGGTGAGATTCACAGAGATAAATCTTACGCTGTAACTCCCTGAACTTTGCAGCTTACTGAGGGAGGAAATGAGGACAGGGGAGCTGCTGACATGGTGACATTGATGAAGCGCTCCACCAAGGCCTTAGACCACTGCAATTTAGAAGAGATTGATTATCCAATTAACATCTGGCATGATGGGGAACTCCTTATGTTTGGAGCAGCACTAACAAGATGCAACTGTCCCGGTCATGCTTTCTCTACACATTATGCAATTCCTTGTCAGCTGGAGAGATTGTGTGCATGGGGCTTTACAGGGTGCTGAGAGCATTTAATATTTTCTATAAATGAATTTCCATCCTCTACAAGTCTGTAATAATGTAATAAGTAATGCTGTAATCATTCTCTTCTGTAGGACATCGACCGCTCTGTTCTGCTCAGGCTTTCTTTGTGTATAGGGATTTTATAGATTTGTACATTTAAAGCTTTAGGAAATCCTCAGAAAAAAGCAATTCCTCAAATGTGACTAATCTAAGAATGAAGAGATTGAGTACAAATGAAGAAAAAGGTCATTAGAAGCCAGAGTCCTCAAGCTGAAGTTCAAATCAATTCAAATTTGCCTTTTTTTGCCCTTTTTGTAGGGTGTATTTCACTCTCAGTAAGACATCACCACCTTTATCTTAATTAAAAACGCAATTAACTCGGGCTGTGAAATGGCTGGGGGTATCATCTTGGATTGTGCAGGAAGGGCACCCAGACATTTCCCCCCCACCCCAACACAAGCTGCAACCTATTGGTGTCCATGCCTGCGTCTGACTGAAAAACTAGATTAAGAGTACTCCTCGCCGTCAATATTCATGGTTGTAATGTCACGTTACATAGGTCATTAAGCCAGCAGGATAACCGATGATAAGTCCGCGACTACCATTTGATCTCCCATCCGCTCTATTGTTGAGGCAAATTTGTGTCAACATAATGGCAATAAGCCGCCCTGTGTCAAGTCAGCCATTGAAAAACAGGATTTAAAGTCTATTGTGCTTCAGCACGCTTGATATATGTGAGGGAATTTGGTTCAGATGTTCCTAATGACTCCCCATAGCGAGTGCATGTGTGCACTCATTGATTTTATGCTTGTCATTCTTTGTATTTCCATAGAAGCTCTGAATGCCCTTCTCTTTTGCCACTGCTGTTGATGCCTAGTTGGGAATATCAATTTGTTGAGAATCGTCAATAAGTGCACTGGGGGTATAGTTTCATTGCACTTTGACAAATAAGACCATTATGAACCTTCAAAGTAAAAGCTCTTTGATTATTTCAGTTGTAATGACTTTGGTGATTGGTGGTGTAGTTTTCGTGAACATACTGCCACGTTACACATTGAAGGAGGTTGTTTAGAGGTCTCATATTTTATACTTATGCTGTGTTTTAATATTTGACATCTACAAGAAGATACTGTAGAGTTGCAGTTTAAGGAACCAAATACTATCTCAGTTTGGTTTTGCACCTCTGCGTTGTGTGTGCTGTGTGGATTTCTCTGTGGTCTGAGTGTTAATATAGAGCTTAGACCTGCTTTATAATAGAAAATACATATAGAGATCTCAATTCATGGGATCTGTAATTCATTCACTAGCAGACTGGAGGGATGAATTCTGGCCACTAAGAAAAACAGAGGAAAGGTACCTTGTTAAAAAGACTCTCAATTGGTGGTTAATGTTTTTATGTGTTGCCCATTTTCTAGTTAAGTCTTTAACAAGCTGTTCATTTAATCTGATAACAAGCAACTGGGTGTTAAACTAAACCGATGCTGAAAACAAACTCTGCAACATAATCTGATTACTTTCCACAGACAATGTGTCCTGCAGATCCTAAAGCATGTGGACTTAAATCTGCACATCGGTCCAGGACATGAGGGATGATGAAGAGAAAGGATCTCTTACATTGGCCTAACAGATTACAGATGCCAATATTTTGTATTTAGATTACCGTAATCCCTCTTTACATAGAATCTGTTACTCCTTAACCATTCATCTCTTTCTCTGGGAGCAATTAAAACACACTCTCGAAGCCCCAGTCCAACAGGAAGCATTAGCGGACTTATGACTTCAAAGGCTGAGCTCGGATGTACTACAGTGGAGATGTGTTTTCAGGGACGGCTCCTTCACAACAGAGAGGCTTTTCTTCTCTTCTCTTCTCTGCATAATGCACAATATCGGTTCAGTCTTTGGTGATATCAAAGAACATGTGGGAGAAAACAGGAAAAACGACATTTTGACTCTAAAGAGATTCTGAAGGCAAAAAAAACGTTGAACTGAATTGAAAGCAGAGAAGAAGATCTGAAGTCATTCCTGGACCCTGAACAGTTTGCACTGAGCTTCACAGAAACCCTGTCACTGTTTTCTGATACAAACATATGTTATTTAGCTCAGCAGTGGGTGAGAGTGCAACACACTAAGTATGTTTACATGGACTTGTTTTTGTGTTTGTGCATGTAAAAATCATATTGCAATTGACATGTATCCTGGTTTTGAGAAACCTGGTTTTGCTACCTGTGCTGTGGCATGTATACGCCTTATCCTAGTTTCTGATAGCTGCGACTATCTGCACAGGCGTGGGCCATGGAACAAAATAACACGCGTCATGTGTCACACAGTCAATGAAAAGATGCCCTACTCATCCAAAGGTTTTCCCTCCGCTCAGAATCCGTAAACTCCATTAACACGATCCCGTCTCACCATTCACGGCTGCGTATCTTCATCCACCTCTCCCTCGTACTGTATGTACTGTAGTGGCAGTGACAGGCAGACAGCGGTCAGAGATGAGGACATGTATATTTGTTGTCACTCTCTTCTTCCGTTTCTAGATATAAGATGAATGAGTTATATTTGTGACACAACTTTAGTGTTTAATAGCGCCAAACCTGCAAGAAGCCACAGTGTGTGTGGTCTCATTTTTACAGATTTCAAAATTGCTGCGGTTTGTGTGTTTAAAAAAAAACAAACATCACAGGCGCCTGCGCAAATAAGATGCAGTGATCAGAAACTGGGATACTGGTATTTATCATGTAAACAGGGATATGAATAACCAGGTTTCTGAGTGTGTATGTAAACGCAGTATCCTGAATATGATCATAACTGGGATACTCAAGTCCACGTAAACATACTTAATGATGTCTGCAGACATTTCTTCTCATTTTTTGCGGACACATATTTCGCATTAAAGCCTCTACTACTATAAAACAATTTTTTTTTTTTATGACTCCCCATATAGCCCGTAAGACACTAGCAGAAATATTTCCACTAAAGCTGTGATTAGGAGGCTATTTGGATTGTTTGCATTGCAATGCCTCTGTGACTTTATGGGGGGTAATTACCATATTTCTTTAACTGCCAAGCACAAGAAAGCAGCACAGCATCACTTCTAAATCCTGACTTCCAGGTGAAGGGCCTTTGAGTGAAAGAATGATGGGAAATTACCGCCAACCCGCCTCGCTCATGCTGGTAAATTTAGCTGTGACTGGTAAAAATAAACTCTTTCCCTACAACCTCTTGGGCAGGAAGCCAGTTCTCATCTGGAGTAATTCTCTGTGTCCCCAATGCTAAGAATCACTTGTGGCTGTGAGACATTTTATTCAGCCCTCACTGAACACGGTGAGTCCTTAAGTGAAAAATTTTACTTTTCCTGCTTTGCAGTAAGTTTGCAGCTTCTTATTACGTTTGCTTTGTTGTGCATCGCCTCTCACTCGGTCGCCTCGTCGCATGCTTCCACACCACTTGAGACATGCTACCACTGATTAGGCTAATTGACGCCCAGCCCCACCCCCCCTCTTTCCTACACACACACATAACCCCTCTCTATCTTGCCCTCCCTATGCCCATAATTCAGCTTTGCCCGGATCGTCCATTTGTCTTTGTGTAATGAAATCCCAAAGGCTCCACAAGCTGCAGCACCTCATCGCAAGAGCTATTAAACACAGAGGCGCAGGTTTCTGTTGCGCTCTTATCACTGGCCTCGTTAATCCCAGACCTCTTCCTCTCCGCGGACCAGTGGCCACACTAACGTAATAACCCTAAATCAATGAGACAAGCTGTGGGATTTAACTGTGAAAGGACGCAGCAGCGTTAAAAAAAAGAAGAAAAAAAAAAAAAAAAAAGT
>OMNW01034740.1:23688-37715 GCA_900303245.1 Selene dorsalis | reverse complement strand
CTTTGCCATCACTTGAATTTCAAGTCAGCAGGCTGGTGTGATGTATTGGCTCTCACCACTGTCACCCGTGTAAACTCTAGAAGAAACTGTGTGGCTGCTCACTGCCATTAAACCACAGAGGAGATGCATTTTTTTAATGGCAGCACTAAGTGAGGTTTTTATTGCTCTGTGATGAAAATGTATTTGCAGAGGGTGTGATCATCTTCTTCATCAATACAAAATCTTCACTTACTCGTCCCACTGAACATAATACGCAGCTTTTCAGAAAACAACATCTTCTGTGTTTTAAAAGCAAACTCATAGTTCACGTTCCCAAACCGCTGTAGGGTGATTTTTATTTTTTTATTTTATTTTTTTTCCCACAACCCAATTTTCCACCTAAAAAAAGGTCAAGTCACACAGGAGCATCACTGTTGTTATTGCACTATTTTTCATGGTGACTTATTACCTTTTCACTCAACATTAATGTTGGATTTCAGCTTGTAATTAGCTTTGCCCTGTCTCTCTGTTGTGAAAATATGACTTTATAATGTGCATCAATTACAGGCCCTAATAGCCCAAGGGTATGCAACGAGTGTGGAGGGTTATAAAAAAGAGACCTGTCCGACCAGGAGGAGAAATGTTCTGTTAGTATTTTAAGGTGATAGATCACCAAGTGGCCCTTCAGTATAACCTGTGTCTCTGCTCAGTGCTCGGGCTTTGAACTTTAGATTGTGTGATATAAATCCTGTGATGTGATCCCAGTGTGTTAATCCCAATTTCCTTTTCATTATCTTTAGAGTTTCATGCATATTTAAAGGTTTAAAAGCCTTTAAATTACACATTGATAATGTGTATTGAAGAACATGCAGCCTAGGCTGCTAGAAATTATGTTTATATAACTCAGATTTGCTTTGGCTGTTGGAAAGAAACAGCAAATATTAAAAGTGAGGTCAGAAAAAAATATGCATAGTTACATGTGGCAGATGGATATTTCCTCCTTCTTTTTTCTTATGTTATTGTAATCTTTATTCAATCATGTAGCCTGTCTGAGATCATGAATGCAGCAGATGTGGAACGAAGATAAGACGCACAACAAAACGCAGCAAATTAAACACAAACAGCATCAGAAACTACCATCTGATTCATCCTGTGATTCTATAGGAGAGGAGCTGCTGCTCTGCATTACATCAGGCCTTTCAGGCTCTAGATAGCTGAGGTTATTTCATGTGTGCGCTGACAGCGGATAATAGACCTGCGTGCGTTTCTCTGTTTTCTTTGCTCATCCGTCAATACCAGTCAAGGTGTTTAAAGGTATTTGAAATATTCCTTAATGGCCCTGCAGAAAGTCGGCACCCAGCCGTCGCTCCCCGCTCGCTCTTGTGCTTTGTCAGGATCCCTCTAAACCTCCTTTCATACGACCCATCCAGCCTCTGTCTTTAGAAACCTCCTCTGTCCTATAGACCCACACAGCAGGTAATATCTCTCTGTGGCTGCCAGCGGCAATCTCTTTCACATTCACCAACAGCCCCCATCAGCCCACATCAGAAAGCAGCCCAGGACGCGTTCATCCATTTTGCCCGGGCCCTCCACTGTGGTCCTGATCCATCAGTAGGCGGGCACCCCCATCCAGACCTGGGAACCCAGTTAATCAATGGCAAGAGATTACAGTATTCACGACCAGCTGGCGCCTGCTCTTTGGCGTCTTATGTAGGGGCCTGTTACCCCCACTGCCTACCCTGCTACCCCCTCACTATGCAGGGGCAAAGACCACCAATGGCCTCCAGTCAAACACAGTGTCTTATGATTGACAGGGCTGTTGTGTCAATGGAGGTCACATAGTTTACCCTGACAAAGCTGTCTTACAGTGCATTGTAAGAGAGAAGGCGTGAACTCGTGTTTACCCTCTCATGGTGATTTGTTTACCATTCTGCATGTCGTCCCGTTTCATTCGCACCAAGTTTGTTTGTGCCGTTTCGTGTTTAACAGCACAAAGATTAGTCCTCATCAAGTCTGTGATTAGATGCTGCCTCCACTTCTGAACGTCTTGGGATTTTCCCTCTCTGGCACCCTGTCGACCGGCTTTCCATATTTTCCCAGCATGCAGCAAAATAACGTTTCTGAAAGAGACATCTCTCAGAAAAGTGTCCCGGTGTTGTTTTTTCAGGAGCAGCAGCAGCAGCAGCAGCGATCTTAAAATATTAACGGTCATATTGGGTAAACCTTCAGCTCCAAGGTTGCCAAGGAAGTGTTTATAGAATTTGTTACCCGTGGCAGCTGCTTGTCTGAACTGAGTCGCTCCATACAACATCACTGTTGGGCACCAGCGGTGACTCAGATGAGCCACTTTTGAGTTAGCGAGGCTTTTCAAAGTGGCTTGTTTGTGTTGAGAGGAAAGAAAAAATCAATGTAGTTCATTTTTAATGGTGGAGTCGACTGAGGATCAGGTATCACTGTACAGCTTTTGCATAGAGATTAGAGTAGTTGTTGAGAATACACCACCTGTTTTTTTGTTGGAGTCTCTGTTCATGGCAATTTGATATTTAAGTCATTTAATGTTTCTGTACCTTTTGTATTTTATCAGATTTTAATGCAAATTCTGACGGTCCACTTAAAGCTGCTTCAGCATTTTTATACTCACAATGGAAAAATAAACAAACCAGGGCAGGAAGCCAATCCTAAACAGTCGTGAGGACAGTGTTTCCCACAGAGAAGCCTGCAGATCATTCAACTGTCCAATGTGTTTGAAGCTTAAAGTACATGTTACTATCCTCGGTAGAAACACAGCTAGTAATTGTGGCATTACATTGAAACTAAAGTAAAAACTTTGTGGCATAATAAATCGGTAAAATGAGCAAATTGATAGATGTGTTTTGCATCCAACGATAATAATGAGTCTTGAAGCCAAATCAGTGCAGTGGCATGAAAGTTAAGGTACACAAGGAGAACCAACTGACTTTTTGCGCTCCTCCTCAAAATGACCTTGGACGACTCATCTAACGAAACTCTCTGGAGGGAATTTTCTGCTCGAGGAAACAAGCAGTGGGGTGAAAGAGCGCCTTGTCTGAGCAGTCAGGTATGAGCTGTTCAGCTTCATGAATGTACATGTTATGTCCTCGGCCAGGTGAAGGTACAATCCACAGGCTGTTGCCGAGGAGTTTTCTTTGGCTCTGGGGTTGCAGAGGAGAGACACACTCAAAGACATCATACAGCCCTTGTTGGCTGCTTCCACCTCTTCACCCTTCCGCTTTTTTTTTTCTACCCTCAAATGATGATAGAGAGCAGCTCCTCCAAGTGATGCTTTGAATTTTTATAGGACGTTTATTTTCTTTGGCCGAGAACAAGAAGAGAGTGCAAGAAAGGGTCGTTTTGGTTGAGACGGTTCAGTTTGCTCTGAGGTACCTGGTATGATGCATGAAAAGGGTGTCAGCCATTTTTAATGTGCGTTATGTTAATTTGACTCTGCACCTTCGGTTTGTACAGTAGGTGACCTGTCATGTTGCTGTAGACCACAACTGACAGCAACATGTTACATGAATCATGGTCACGACATTTGACTATTGACGATTGTACCAGTGACTGAGTTCACTTTGATATACTGCAGGATTTGAAATAGTTTGATAAACAATTTTATACCTAGACAAGATGTATACTGCAGTAATTCAGTTCCTCCTTTTGAAAAAGAGCATTTCAGACATCCACAGCATCATTCCTTCTATTTGACAAATAACATGTGTTAAAAAAAAACATTAAAGGAATATGATTTTGAATATCCAAAGTACACTGAAAACTAACACTTTTCATTACATATATATACAAAATTCATATTATCATCTAAAATTGTATATTATTCTATTTCATGTATCTACAATTATAATATAGAATCAATGCATTTGCAGATATTCACATGTTTTGTGGACAATTACATTTCAAATATCCATTATAACATTTCTTAACATAGCATTATATTTAAGTTAAATTGGTATTACTGACGTCTAAATCATCTTCATTCCAGTAAAACAAATGTTAAAATGGACACTTGTACTTTTTAAGGATCTTAAATTGAATCAAAGTTGTAGATATTTTTGAAATGCAATTTTTTTACTGGTACAAGGATTTTACTCTCTAGATCTCTAATTACCTTTCTGAGCTGGGAGCGATGCTGTTATGGATATCTAAACTGTAATTACAGATGGGAGTGTGGTTCAATTAAATGTTAAAACACCTCTCCATGGTGGGAGGAGTTTTTGTCATAAAGCCATTGGTGGATTAACCTTTTAAAGGAGCCCAAGGCATAAATGAACTGCTGGGACCTTATTAACCCTCCTGTTCCTCCCATTCACGAGGATTTGCTGTGAGGTTACTGGATGAAACACATTCACTTAGGGTATATCATCCAGGAGGCAGTATTAGATGGAGTTAAGACACATGCTAGTTTTAACCAAACCTCCAAATTTATTCACCACGTTGACCCAAACATCCAGCACACACTGACTTCCTGGTTCAGCTTTGATCTTCTGTACTGGTCTTGGTTGTGTGCACAGTTTGAAAAGGATCTGTATAGACATTTGTGGTTTCAATGCATTTTCAGTGCACAATAATATTATAATTTATATAAATTACGTACAAATCTGTAGATTTAAAACCTGAGCTTTAATGAACAGGAAGTTACCTTTCAAACAATGAAATCACAAAACACTTTTTGGTCGTCCCGATCTCAGTTTGACATGAAACTCTTGCGTTAATTGAATTCTACATTAATGTAATTATTTGAAATACCATGCTGTGTGATTGATATTCGTTGTGCTGTCTGTCTGCCCTAAGCCCCCCAACACATAACGAACACTGACTCCCACATGAACCGGACACTGCGGACGCCCGTGTGCACGAACTAAGTAACGAAAGTTACGATCATAAATATTTCATCGAGAAAATAGCTGTGGGTCATAAATACATCATATGAACGGGGGCAACTGGAGCTCAGCCAGATGTCCTGTAACAGGGCAACACAATATACATCACCTCATAAAAGGCGCCAATTAACCAGGCCCTCGTATATCAGCTCCGAGTCACTTACAAAGTCATTGCCTTCCTTCCTGCTCACATTATCATCGCATACAGCGGGCACACACAAGAGCACACTTTACAGTAGGAATGGGAGGTATTGTGTTTTTTTTTTTTTTTTATAAGTGAGGGGTTTCCTCCTGTGTTCTCCAGGGGCTCCAGTGGGGCTGTAGCTTTCCACATGTCCCAGTGTGACATCTCCATTGTGCAGGGAGAAAACACTCACGCAGCGCGAGGGCAGACAGCATTCTGAAGTGTATGAATTTTGACAGTGGGACATATATCAAAGCACCTACTCTGCATATCAGTACACCCAACCCACCAGGTTCACTGGTTAGAAACAATGAGGCAGAAAAGTAACAGGCTCCTCTGAGAGTGTTTGTGATGTTCATTGACTTGTGGGGTCAGATGGTATTTGTGTCAAAGGTTACATACAGAGGCCCTGCCGCAGTTTCATACATCAGGGACTTTGTGTTATTGCTTGGGTGCTCACCAAACCAAACAGAAACAGATGAAAAGAGGCTTTAAATGAAGAATGTTAAACTATAGCAAACATCACATCATGGGAGAATAATATTACCTGGCTGATTTTGGCTACTGATAACACAGCCTTGGCTCAACCAGAGATTGTTATGCCCTCTCGCATGACATGCCGTTTGGTGTTAATATGGTTTTAAAAACGTCACACATTAGACGATGGTAAACTTACATTTTGACGTGAAAGTTGTGCTACCGTGTAGTCTGCCAAGTTTCGGCTCCAGAGGCTGAGACACAAGATTTGGAAATCCGAATTCGGTCAGATTGGGATCACCGTGATTCACCCTGCCAAAGTTTTCACATCCTCAGACTTGATCCACGACTAAGAAAAGAGGGATTTCATTATCCGGATCAGTCTGATCCAGATTACAAGTTCTGAGATACTGGGCCCAGGTGATTCAAAAGTCCATATTGAAGAGTCTCAACAACTGTATTACTAGTTACGGTGAAATTCATTGTCTCCAGAGGATGGACCTCAGTGAGTTCTCCTCCAGTGCCATCAGGATATCTTAAGTTTTGTTTTACAAAGTTTTTTGTACACAAACATCCACTGAGCCCAGAGGAATCCAAAAGACTCAAAAGATCCTGTGATTTTTATAAATTTTCATTTTCCAGGAAAACATCACAATATTAAAAGATATTCATTGTCTTCAGAAAATGAAGCTCTGACATTTCCTTTTCTGTCACACTGAGGTTCAGATTTAGATTTTGTTTTTTTCTTGTTTTTGTTAAACGTCTCCACAAGTATTTGATTGATTGCCACGAAATTGGCTGCACATGTCCGTGGCCTCCTCCTGAATTTTGATAACTTTGATGTTCCCCCTGAGTTTTCATCAAACGCCATGAGCTCAGATTTTCATTTTGTCCAATATTTTTGGTTGATGACCAACTTCGTCTGCCATTCCCATCATGCTTTTCTGTACTTTTTCCTTCAGTGCTACTTAACAACACACTGAACTCTGATGAAAAAACAAACAACATGTTGGCGTTAAAATATGTGGCCAATTTTGTCAGTATGCATTCACCAGGATTGCATGCAGACATGGCAGAATGAACACATTTTATTGCAAGACTTTCAGCACCTCATATAAAAACACTGAGCAAAAACATCTCACACAACTGTTTTGCCAAAGAGCCACAAACCATTGTGTTTGAACACATTGAGAATCTGGCGTCCAGACCGCCGTTTTTTGGAGAAATGATGGTGTGGTGGCAAACAGGAAAGCGAAGCAGCTCAGATTGAGACAAACAGTGCGGCTCTGTTTTTATAGCCTATATCTCCACCCAGCAAAAGGGTGTTGTGCGCCATATCTGCCCTCTACATTATTTACACCTTGTTTTTATTAGGGCAATCTTGACATGTGTGCCTGGAGATCGATGGGAGTGTTTTATATATATATATATATTCTTTATTTTTTTGTTGTTGTTCTACTAGCCCTGTAGGGTAGCCAAAGTGGGGCATGAGCTTGGGTCTTGCAAAAAAAAAAAAAAAGGCAAAATATAATGATGGTGTTGGTGTTTTACTGCCTTTGTTTAGATATTTTTTTAAAACAGGAAGTGCTCAGGATGGAGCGTGTGCCAAAAACTGAAGATTTAAGATGATTAATTTGAGGCAATGAGTGTGTTGTAACACCCAGAGGGGCTCTGAGCGTTTGATGTCACCGAGGCAAAGACCAAATGTAAATACATCTCCTATTATACTAAATGGGTTGACCTCAGAGTCAATATGCATCCAATTATTTCTTAATTTTAATCACATACAAACCTAATCCTGGACGCATTATTCATCCATGACCACATTTGCAATCCGGGGGTAAAAAAAAAAAGGAAAAAAAACTCTTCATTTAACAAATTCAGAGTCAGAGTCACTTTAATTAACAAATATAAACAGGGATTTTGTGGAATAGAAACACACCAGTGATGCAGAATAAAACAAACATGAATGCTCAATTTAAGAGGTGATATGCTCCACTCATGTAGTCAGTAGTTGGTGCATATTGATCATTGCTGTGATTGACATGTCCAACCAGGAGAGAGGAGTGCGATTCTCAAAAGCTCATCTTAATAATATTAGTTGCTGTTGAGATGCTACCCAAATAGGTCTGACCTTGCCGCTGCTAGGGAACAGAAATGAATTATATATAACCTATATACAGAGTTCACTTGGCAAATAAGGGGGAATAATACATAGTATGAAGCGCTGAAGATGCACTTTTCAAGCCTTTAAGCCAGGGGGACATCGACATTGGTGAAGTGTCAAAGCCTGAAATCCATAGGAGACACATTCCTGGATTTGTAAAGGGATTTTCTTTGAAGCAGACGCTGGTGAATATTAATGTCCAGAGAAACTGTGGTTGTCTGGCTTAGTGCAGCTCAAAGTGGTCACGACAGCACGGAGGGGCTGCACAGGTTAAAGTGAATACCAAATACAACCTTAAATTAATCTTAAAATGACTCCCTCCCTCCCTCCCATCACCAGGGGTCAAAGTCGCCTCTCTGCTTTGAATCTCTTCAGAAAGTCAATGAGTTTTATTTTGGTTTATGAACGCAGAGAGACCAAACTCACCTCGATTTATTTACAGAATAAAGTTGCTCCCCTTTTCATGTATAGTATGTTCTGTCAGTGGTAGGAAGTAACTTCTACGCTACTTTATATCTACTCCTACTTTTTTAGAGGGGAAATATACTTTTTACTTCACTGCATCTATCTGACATGTTGCTGCTTTTCTAATTAATATTTCATATTCATACAAAACATGATCTGTTTATACACTCACAGACCAAATTGTATTGTATAAGATTGTTGGAAGTTGCTTCAAACCAGCCAACGGCAGCATAAAATACAGCTTACACATGCAGAACTGATAATAATAATCCATCACCATAATATTTATAATAAACAACACTCACAGGGGCCATTGTCCTGTTTTTTCCCTCGTGTTTACGCTGTTGTGTTGCTGCTGTTTCTGTGCTGAAATGGACAGTGCAATTATTTGTACCATTACTTATGTGATTACTGCTTGTTATGATGTATGGCAGTAAGTAGAGTGGTAATACTCTGATAGGAATTGAAAGAGTTCAGGCCATTTGAAGCTGCGTATATGTTTATTTGTCTTTTATTCTGAAAAACCCAACACGTATAACATCATCTCGTAAACCTTTTTCAAGCTGATGTGTTGCTTTAGAGTGGCGTGTTCAGTTACCTGACATATACAAACTCTTTATCTTGATCTCTGTTTATAATCAATGCAGCTAAAATACTAAAAGAGACTGAAAAGCCATGCAGATTCAGTCAGCACTTCCCAATGACTCCTCATTGATTAATGGATCTTTAAGGGTTAAAAACATGGATTGAATGGTGATGAACTGTTTGGTAATGAGCTCCTAAACTGCATTTGACCAAACTTACACTAGACTGAGTTTCTGTTTTACTAAACATGTCGTCTTTGGACCAGATTTGAAGTCTGATCTTCAATCTGACCCTGATGATGAAACATCCATCTATACTGAAACTGAACATGAATCCCACTGAACCTCCACTAAACTGCTGCAAAATGCCTTTCAACCATCTGCTGACCCACATGTAGTGAACATCTGCCTCACACTTTGTCTTCCTCTTCTCCTTCTACACCATGATGAAAGACAGGGCTCATAGCTGAATGACACAACGTGACTCCCACACCTCAGTCATTTCAATCAGATGTATTATGTTCTGTCTCCATCACAGATGGATGTCACAAGGTCTCACGGCAGCAATGATGAAGTTAAGCCTCCATTTTATTTTCAATCCCATCACCTACGATTCAGTATTTTCCTCTGGTGGTGATTGCTCAGACACAGATATTAGACCAAAGCCTTCTAAAAAATGACTGATCCAACAATCCTCAATCATTTACTGATTGAAAGGTAATGCAGAACGTAGCTGAAAATGTGGAGGAGAGAGGTAGAAAATAAAATCACAGTTGGAGAAATAACACATTCTTCAAGCCTCTGATTCTCACAGGTCCATGCACTTCCAACTAAAACTGTACGTAACAATGATAATAGATGTGTATAGATGCCTTCATACAGTACAAACAGACACATATAGGCTGTATCTTGGTGGCTAATTTTTAAATAAAGTTGATCATTCAATTTCCAAATGCTTCCTTTTAAACAGAAAGCAGTACTGAGTAGCAGCGCAGCCTGAAACTGACAAATGATTGCTGTTACTCTTCTACATGCAGCCTTCTGAGTCTCTCTGTGAAATAGTATCAGTCGGATTTCTCACTGGCAAACAACCAAGTTATGAGTTCATCTCCTTTGTTTCACAGTAATAAGAACAATATAGGCTAAATGTTCAAAAGAAAAGCAGATAGTGCTGTGGTACGGTCCCAGTTTTATTGTTTTGTTTGACTATACCCAGTGTCTGGTTAAATCTAAACCAGTTTATAGAAATATTCAAGTGTACAATTTGTATTTAACAAACAGTTTCTATTGCTTCGTCGACAGAAATCCTGAGCTGCACATGTGCCGAGGTTAAACGATGAAAGAAAACCTACTAAACACTTCATCAGTCGATGAAAAAAGTAAGTTATCAAGACTTGATATGAATAGTAAAGCTTCAAATGGAGAGGGCAGGTTAATTAACTCAGCACTGGTACACAACAGTATCTGAAAGTCAGAGTCTAGTGTTTTCGTCTAGAAATATGAAATAAGACCTTGAGCGTTTCTAATGGTGAACTGGGCACTTTACTGCAAAGAGAGAAATGATAATGACAAGGAGGCTCTGCAGACATGAGGACAGTGTGCTGCTGCATGTCTGGTCCTAATAGCAGGAGAACGGACAGAGGAGGAGACACAGAGGGGGAGAGAGAGAGAGAGAGAGAGAGAGAGAGAGAAAGACCAGGATAAGAATTTCACTGATTTCTTTTCAAATGGGAGAATTGCCGGAGAACACCATTTGATGTAATTGCCTCCATGTGTGGAGGGGCTCTTCAGATAGCAGTTGGTGCTAGTGCTCCTCTCCCTCCATCAGATACCAGTGTCTTTAAAAAAAAAAAAGAAAGAAAAAGAAAAATCATTTCAGTGGAGCACACAGAGAGACCCAGAGCCCGGCTGCCTTTCCCGGCTCCGAGCATGCATGTCATGCTGCCGTGGATAATAACGCTACCATGTGGACCTGGTTCAGGGAAAAACACTTCCATATGTTGTGTGTGCATGCTTCCCTTTTAAGATTTATGAATGAATAAGCTTCAGTCACTCCCGAGTCCATAGAGTCGTTGACAAGCTCATGTTTGGAATTTCACAATGAAATCCATTTGCCTCCTCTGCAGTGCGTTTGTTTGTGGTTTTGCCAAAGTTCGTTCCCTTTGCTGCCCATGTGTAAGGATAGTGTAACTAATGCTCTTCCTCTTTTACAATTAGCCCTAAATATGTGGTCTCACCGTGACCCGGCTTTGATTGTTTACTGCAGCGAATGTAGAGACATGCGCACGGAAACGCCTCAAGAAAGTTCTCCTCCATAAACTGAGATGTAAACGGTTCTCCTGTCGTGTTTGTTATAAATATAACTTTGAAATACTTTCTCTTTTTTTTTTTGACAATGCATTAATTAACACCAGTATGCTATAAAAACACTTGAATAAGCACAAGACGTCAACACGTCCTGCTAACCTGAAGCATCTCCTGTATACTAGAACTTTGTTGCCATGGTTACGATAATAAAGAGCCTGTGAAATGGTGATTGTCTGGTTAGGTTTGGCTTAAAATAAGTGCCCTGTTAAGGCTCAGAGTTATGACAATAAACAGCCTCATTGATAAAAAAAAAACAAAACAACAACAACAACAAAGCAACAGGCTCTAGTGCCTTGTTGACCTCTGACCTCATCCTAATTGAGACTTCCCTCTTTCCACTCATTATAACAAATGCCACTGGATATCTCTTTAATTACAATTAAACGTAACTGAGTTGCATTTAGCAGCTTGCACAGTCGACCTACAGGCTCGTTTTCGACAGGACCGTCTTTGAAATTAATATGTAATTTATAACTCCCTCCTCCAGGATGGAAAAGAGTATTTACTGATGCATTTGTCTGCAAGGAAACATTTTTTGACAGTTGCTCCAGCAATAAATATATATAGTAGAGTATTTTCTCTTCTGCCATGACTTATAGAAGAACAAAAAACCTAAAGTAGACTGAAGTGAAAACCAGGAGTCGGTATGAAAACAAAATATTACAACACAGATACAAACTCAAGTTACAGGCTCATAGTGAATTAGTAGCAGAAAGGAGGTTTTGTTTACGTCACAGTGTTTCTGGAGCCACCTCTGACCCCCCCTCCCCGTCACAAATATTATAGTTATATAACATGACCACAGCTAGTTCCACCTTTGCTCCAAAAAATATAAAGAGCCATAATTCACAGGGCTGCTGGAGGTCTCTGACACTCACTTTAAAACTGAACATCCACTATATCACGTTTAGGCATTTTAACAAACGACTCCTGCTGTAGTTTTTCTTACTCGGACAGTTTCAGCAGCATGCAGCATTAACACAGTGCTGATTAAATTGTTCCAACCAGGAGAAATGTCTTTACTTCAGCAGTAATTCACATCGTCAACAGGCAGTGAGCTACTTTACGCACCAAAGTGGCATCTATTTGCACTGTTACACTCTGTGCTTTTATTTGTTTTTGCAGCCTCCCTCAATGAAAAATGTTAATTACTGTGCTGAGAATATTATAAAACAAGTAAAGACAGTAAAATCACACGCACAAAGAACCAAATGAAGAGGCGCAATATGAAGTTTTTTTTGTTTTTGTTTTGATATGGATCTTTTTAAATATAAAGCAACAGGCTGTAACTCACTTCCTGTCTGTCTGCCTGTAACCTTTTCCTCTCAGTTGCTCTGCAGAGTCGAGCTGGACCTCTTGAGGGCAGTGCAAACAGTGAGCTCTGCAGAAGGAATGGAGCTCTGCCGCCAGATGCAGGCTGGCCGTGTTTTCTCCAATTGACATTTCCCATCATGCCCACACAGCCCTGCATCAGTATTCACAAGCTGAGTGAGGGAAGCCACTGGGGAGAGGAGGGAGAGGAGGGAGAGGAGGGAGAGGAGTGAGAGTGAGAAAGAAGACAGCATGGTTACAGGAATACAGTGGGGCATTGAGCTCAGCTGGGTCATTTAACTCCCTATCTGCTCTGTTATTGTTTGGCTGAAGCTCCCACCTTTGTCCTTGAATACAAAATATTAAATATGAGAGAGTGCTGCATTGTATTAAACACAAAATAGGGAGTCAACCCTCTTTAAAAAAAAAAAAAAAGGTGGTGGTGGGGGGTTGGAATTAAGAAAGACAGACAGGAAGGCACACACAGATAAATACGTAGAGATTAAGAAAAAGAAACAGAGATGTGGTTTGAACACTGGAGCACCAACTTGGCCCACACCAGCCCCACAGCCCAAGGTCTCAGGAAGTGATTAACCCTCCTCAGACACCACAGGAAGATGTGTACATGCACGTGTGAGTGTATTTGTGTGTGTGTATGTGTGTGTGTTGGAGGAGAGCTGGTGGGAGTCGGGTGTGGGCAGCCAATCTTTAAGCCCTTTTCCTGAGGCTCTCCCCAAAAGTGGGGTCATCACCTCATGATCTTGAAATTGAATTCCGATGATTCTGGTTTCCCCTGTGTAAATCCTCTTCCCTCAGGGCCTCCCACCCACACACTGAGCAATATAAGACCCACGCTGCAGCCTCCATCCTCTTTCTTCTCAGTTTCATCTTAAATTTAATTCCAGCTATAATGGATTCTTTTCTTACTGAAATGTAGAAAGTTTCCTAATTTGTTTATTTGATGCCTACTACTGCTAACAGCCTGAGCATGTCCAAATTCCTTTGATTGTTCCATAATGTAAATCATTCCTTTCAGCCTATAATCCGCTCCAGACGCACAAAAACCAAACCCAGCAGCCAATCAAATAACTTATTTGCAAGTCAATGTTTTCTGGAAATATTGCGATTGTGTTTTTACACAATAGCTCAACAGCAATTTAATTTAAGCTTAAAGGCAATTTAATAATTCCTAAAATGAAACTAGCAGCAGCAGCAGCCAGGCTCTGATCCATAGCACCTCATTTGGATTCTGGCTTTGGATTCGAACCAGCACCAGCGAATCTGAAGGTGCTCAGCAGACAAAGCAGCACATTTGTTGGCTGTCATTCATTTCCAGCGAGGCCAAGGCAGATGTTTGTTGGATAAATCTGCCAGACGAGGGAATCCAGCCAGTGAAGCGAGTGAAGGTGAAGAAATGCGTACATGAGCGCGGTGTTCACCACAGACCCCAAAACACACCGGATGCCAAAGCATAAAGCCACTCATGCCAGAATGAACACAACAAAGACGATACAGCAGACGTGTTCGCTCCGAGCAGCAGCCGCAAGCTCACTTTGACCTATACTGAAAATATGGATAAA
>OMNW01034740.1:1949-13069 GCA_900303245.1 Selene dorsalis | reverse complement strand
CTTTCACTTCAGATCTCTTGATATTAAAAACAAAAAAGTGGATTTGCAGGCGATGACGCTGTTTTTCTGGAGATATGACAGTGATCACTGCCCGTTCTCCCCAGTCGTTCCTCTGTCCAACTCCCTGTGCTTCAAAACAAATATTGCTCCTCTTGGAAATATACAAAAGAGTTGGGGATTGTGCTGTGAGGCCTTTCTGCAGCCGGGCTTGTTTTCACTGATCTGAGGGAGAAACCCATCTTCCCTACATGCCTGAGTTTTCTGCGGTGTCTAGTTTCATGGTGGTATGAGCTATGTGCTGACGGCAGTATGTGCAAAGCCCGTGGTAACGACACTGTGGAAATGTAGGACGTCTTAAAACACAATGAGCTGTGTTAGTTGTTTCACCTGTAGCCTACCAGTCATCCTGGCAGCTGATTCAAATGAAACTTTATTGGTTTGATTTAAGCTCGCCACCACCAACGACATGACCTTCAGCTTCTCACACTACATTTGAAGTCCCACGTGAACAAAAATAAACTTCAACAGTTTGTTATTGATCATACCCATTAACATTTAATAGGCAGGAAGTGCTCCCTACTGGTCACTCAACAAAATGAGACATTGGAGTCTCTCCTCAAATAGCACCCCTATGGTGGCAGTCGCAATAGACCTCGGTTGACATGGTTACAATAATAAACATGTACCTACCTTCATCACCACAGTTGCTAAAATAACAGTCACGACATGTTTAAGGAATTTAAACTACCGGATGATCGTCATATTGGTTAAAATAACTATCTATGCACTTTTCCCTCTGACCCTGTCATAATTACTGCAGCCACCAGGTGTCGCCTAGCAACAAAATGTAACTACAGTCATAATAATCTGCAGCACGAATGACCCGTGGGCAGTTTTTTTTTCTGGGTCTTTTTTATCGACATCTGTCTCCAGGTTAGCATGCTAACCAGCTAGCTCCAGTCTGTACTGTCACTCCTGGAGCGACTCTCTGCCCTGAGAACATATCAATCGTCACTTTATATCTTAATATACATATTTTTTTTATCATCACTATAACAGTTTAAAAACTTCCTCAGTGTTTCAGTTGTGTATATTTATATCTTTTAACTTTTATCTTGCGTTCCTATTTTTTCATTTATCACAGAACATTCCTCTGTAACAACTAAAAAAAACTGAGTTCATGATATTTTTCTCTTTTATCTGTTACAATATCAGAATAATTTTCTTGGGACTGTGCCCTTCCAGATAACAGAGAGAGAAAATAAAATATTTGCACAAATACACACACACACACACACATAAGGATCACAACCACAATCATCTATGCAAAGTCTGTATAGTTTATCCAGACTGTGGTTATAAGCTGTCCTGCAGAACACACATAGATATCATAGATCACTGTCATGTAACAAGACTGAATCTTTCTCTCACAGGTGACGTTCAGCTGAACAAACACAGTGAGAAGATTTGGTCATTTTGTTGATGCGATCTCTGCAGAACTTAAATGATTCAGGGACTCGAGGTCTGAGTGTTTAGAGCAAAACACGAAAAAGCTTTTCTGAGTTTGTTGTGTATCTCATTACCATTGTGCTGGTGCAGTCAGTCACGGAGAGGGAAGACAAACATTATACATGGAAATGGGGAAGATTATTCCTCTAAAACATCAGAGCGAGGTCTTCATATCAGTCATAATGATGATGAAAAAGTTCCTCTCAGTTGCCACTTGAACTCCTGATCAGCAAAGAGCTGAGAGTGATTATGTGATAATTCATTCCAATATTAAGTGGAAAATTACACTCAGAGATGGTGTGGCCTTTGTAAATCTTCTGACATCTTCAAATCTACCTCCCTTAACGCCACCAAATCTCCACCTTGGTGAGATGATGAAAAACTCCCTGAGTGAACCAAACAGCAGTGAAGTCGATAATGTTTGGTATCTGTCTGAGCTGGCTGAGCACAGCTACTTTACAAGCTTTCATAGATTCACAGCTTTGTGATAGTAAATAAAAGTTTTACTGGGGAAAGATGCTGCGGCTTTGTATTATGATATGCTCATATTCACACATTCCCAGGCGTTGAAGCAACAACAACAACAACAACAACAATGGACTCACATAACAAGAGGTGGGACCATCTATGGGAAAAGAAACAATATAGAAGTAGGTATAGAGCTGTGTATTTTATATGACGTATTATAAAGGATGTTTATTTTTAATCTTCAATTTTGTCACACACTTTATGAACAAATTTGTTTTACCACTTAATTTTTTGTATTAAATTCGGTCTCACAAAGTCAGACACAGCCTCTAGAGGCCATTTGAAGAACTGCAGTTAAAGCTACAGCTTCACCATTCAACACTGAGCCATGTTGAGTTATTAGCATGAATGAGATCAGACGCCTAAATGAACTTTGGTGCACCTCGCTAATGTTGACGTCTACCTCTCAGAGAGCGTCTGAGTCACCCCTGTTGGGATTGATTTCAGATCTCAGAGCTGCTCAGCAGTGATATGTTGTTGTCACACACGGTGGACATTAACATTTGTCAACCGCTCACTTGGCAGACTGTGATATAAGCTTCAACACACCTCGTTTGTCTTCCTCCTGAAGCAGCGTCGAGCGCGTTATGATAACATCACACGCAGTTTATTTTCAGCGACACAGACGTAAAGTTGACAATGTGTCACTTTGTCAACTGTTTAAACAACAATGATAAAAATCTTCAAATTACCAGCAGTGTGTGAATAATCCAAGTGGATTTTTTTCCATCTTCCTGCCAAGACTGAACACTGCTTGGATTGGCACCAGGCGAGATCACGTCAGAGGAAAAAGTAAACAGTTTAAAAATCAGACTAAACAAAAAAGGTATTTAGTCTCCACGTGAATAAGTAAAAGATTAAACTGAGGTTACGTACAATGAACAAAGGGAAGGATTCAATCTCAGTATCAGCAGCTCACCTCCTGTGACCTGGAATTCAGGTCAGTTCCATTGTATTTCAATGGCTTCATGTTTTTTAATGGAGGATAAAGATCCAAACAGTCATACAGTTGTCTCTGTCAGTGAACACCATCGATAAGGGATCATGAACTAAATTCTCGATTTCCAGTTTCTCCAACATGAGGATTTGCTGCATTTTATATCACTGTAAACTCAATATATTTGGGTTTATGATGCCAAAGCAAGACACCTTCTTCTCTGTGTTGAGCTTTCATAACTGTTTTATCGTTTTAAAATGCCAAATTAATCAATGATAGAAACAACTAAACTAATAGCAGGTCTACCCATCCGTCATATCCTGAGTATTGTTATCGGTATAAACATATTTCGGGTGAAGTGTTGCAGCGATCAAACCTGCCATCGTTCTTGTCTCTCTCTCACCACGAGCCCACGCTGAGCAAACGTGCAAAATGTGCCTGTGTCAATACAGACGAGCCTAATGGTCTGTGTGTTTAAACTCCTCAATGGGACGACACTGGGGCTTTGGCGGGTTATAATGGGAACACCAATGTGTGAAATATGTTATGCAAAGGAAGCAGGCGAGTGATGCAGCAAAGGGCCACCGTTTGGCACTAAGTCGGAAGAGTCAGCAATAAAGAGAGGAGCAAAGCAAACAATCCACTGACATTCACCACGAGCAAGAGACGCCTTCCAAACGTTGGCAGGATGAGATTGGACAGAGCTCGGTCACTCCTCCGTCACCAAGCAGGAGAAAGACCTTTACTGTAGTTGCAAATATAATAGATAAGTGAATAAATCAGTAAGTCTTCAGCTGACAAAATAAATAACCTTTGGAGAAAAACTAACTCTGAAACATTTCACCAGAATTCAGATGAAGAGTTTCATGAAAATTCCTGATTTGAATCACTTCAGTCTAACTCAGTTCAAGAAACTTTATGTGTGAGGCAATTTAAACGTTGCATAGAGTAAATATTAAAAACACACAAAAACAAGAACACACAGTACAAAACAAACCGTACATTTTAAGAAAAACAACAAAAATGTTGTCAAGAAACATAAAAACTTCAACAGTGGTGCAAAACAAAACCTGCATTAGAGAGACATGTTATTAGTACAAATAAATAACCGTACATGTAAAAGACTATTGTATTTTGATATGAATGTAAATGCATGAGAGGAAAAGTTAGTGCAATAAAAAACTTGTGCATGCAGTTTAATACTCTCCCCTACTTCTTTAACTTTTCTGTGGAGAGTCATTTTGTCTTGAGAAAAAAAATTTGCATCTGTATGTGAATTTCACTGGCTTCCAAACTTGGCCACAGTCGATAAACGGTCAAGTGATTTTAACCATATTCACTAGAAATACAATAATTATATGTGTCTGATTTTTTTGTTTTCTTTTCAAGCAAACACTTTATTCTGCTTTTCCAGCTTGGCCACAAAGAAAGGAGGAGCTACACAGCGATGGAGGCGATGACAAATTGATCTGTGGTGTTTTGTGGATAAAGATTAGGTGAGTAGAAATACATCAAACTTAAAATGTGAAAAAAGGAAGAAAGTCCAACAACTGGAAATGTTATTAGTTAAATATTCAGTTGGAAAAAAGAAAAAGTAAATTATGTCATGTCGAGTGGGAGTTCTGTGGTTGAGCCTTTATGTGAATTATTATTCTGAAAGCCCGTTCATTTTCTCTTCAGTCTCGCTGAGAAATGTCAAAAGAAGTCATTGCTTCTGACAGCAGAAATATTAACAGCAAGTGGTGTGGAAGTCGCAAACTATGAATAAAACATTACGTGTCGTGTTTGACAATTCCATCACTGCTAATAAAACCATGGGCGTGCTGGGCTTTTGCCAATCATCATACTGACAACATTAATTGAAATGGCGACATAATTAAAAATCCAATTAATCATTCAAGTTTATTGGACAGAAAATGTAAAAAAGGAAAAAAAACTGTAGGTTGACCTTTAAAATTGAATGTGCTCTCTGCACATACACATCAGGGGGAAAAAAAAATCCATACATAAATATTTTGGCCCTTTCAAATTAATTAGAGAGCTACATTGTTTGTGCCCAGAGACAATTATGCAAACATTAATTTGGCGTTGAATGGTTTGTGACTGACCAGCCAATTTAATTATGAACAGTCATTTGCAGATAAGTCAATTACTGGTGGTTACTGTATGTAATTTGATGCAGGTGATTGCAAAAGAGCCGGAAGATAAATATTGAGCAGCTCCTAAAAATAGCCTCGAAAAAAACAAGCAAAAACTAAATTAGACAAATTGCTTTTTCATGTAACATCTACGGTGTCTTTGAAAGCCAAAAATAAAAACCATCAAAAAAAAAACAAATAAAACAATCAAAGTCAAGTTCAGAGTCAAAACTGAATCCATCCCTCAAAGTACATGTGAACCTTTAATTTCGTTCAAAATCAACATTTGCTTTTTAGCCCTGGCAGCAGGAGCTCGGGCATCGTGTCGATCAATGTGATCGATCGCTGGAGGTCTGGGTGTAAGTCTAATCCCATCTCCACCAACCCCCCCCCGCCCCTTCCTGACATCCACCTCTGGGCCCTGTCGCGATCCTGTTTCCAGGACGAGCCCCGACTCCTGTGCCACTGACACACAAACCGTTTGAGCTCAGCACACATCCCAGGATAAACTCATCCGGACACATTCAGCCACAATAGTGTCACGCTCGGAGCGCTGTCATGGCCTGTTGAGCACGAAGAGGGGTTCTGGGTGGCAAGGGCTGTGAAATAACAGTGTGGGGGAAGGGCTGAAATACTGCGGAGTGTATTGACTGTGTTTTGCTGTTTCCTCATACGTACAGACGTTCATGTCCAAGGAGTCAAATCTGGAGATTATCTGGATCAGGTGTGTTTTCCTACACTGAGCAGTGTTTTGTTTGCAGCACATCTAAGATGGTGGACAAATATCATTGTCCAGTTTTCCAGACATTTTCATTTGCATTCTCGTATTTTTTGTAATATAAATCAAACAATTTAATGATTGTGTATCTAGGTTTTACTGTTGCTATGTAGCCAACACTGGCGTTAGCGGTTGTTCTGCATTTTCTCTTGAAGTTAAGTCTTTTTCTGCAGCATGCACTTTCCAATAGCAACTCATTGTAGCCTCCAATCTGCCCTGAAGATGTAGGGCTGCTCAAAAGGATGTGTTATAACCTTTTTTGCATTATGAAGACAAAGGCCAAAGCTTTTGTTGAGTGGCATTCACAAACACCACCACCTGCTGCAAGAAACCACATTCAGCATCAGAGAGAAGAACAGACAAACAAGTCCTGTAACATGCACAAATATCATGGATTTCACATTCTCACAGAAAAAAAGGCAAATCAAGACATACAAGAGATTTTTTTTTATTATGCTGAAAACTACCATTTTCGTTTCCCAGGGCTTTTATGAAAGGAAAAAAGGTCCGTATGTAGATGAGCTCCGGGCTGCAGAGCATGTGTGAAAGCATTTGTGCACTCTAATATGACCCAGTGTGTCGTGTGCGATAAGCAGCTGTGATCAACAATACTTCTAATCAAAGCCACAATGAAAGGGGATGATATTTGTCATCACTTTGCGGATCTCAACACCGTTTTTATGTATCACTTTGCTCTGTGATTGCCCCATTGTCTACGTCCCTGTGCATACATGAGATGAAGGCTGTAGTCAAACGCTGAGGCCGACTCACCGTGCACGTCTACTGAACTCAAGAATCATCCCTTTTATGTCAAAAAACGCCGACCGCCTTCTTATCCAGCAGACACTTCAAAAAAGCAAACAATCGGGTCTAGGAATAGCAGAGGTATTGTTGCGTCCCCACGTTTCTCATAAGGGCCCCCTCCCTCCTCCTCCTCCTCCTCCTCTCCCTCCTGAGTTTCAATCCAAACCTGAATGAGGCCCAAACAAAGAGGAGCTGTCAGTGGTCTGCTAGACGTGGTGGATTAAGCAGAGAAATGAAGACCTGTCGTAGACTTTAGCCAAATAGACTCCCTGTATCTAAGAGGCAGTGGCAAGGAGCCACATTTCTTTCATGACAGGCTTTTAATGAGCTCTAATTAAATATCCATGGGCTCAGCAATTGTCCAGGGGTAAGAGGTGGATCGCTGGCCACCTAAGACCAGAATAACAAGAAACAGGAGAGATAAACTCTGCTGCACCCTTGCTGCCTTTCATTCGTGTCCTATCAACAGTGGTGTCGAGGCAAATGGAAATATTGTCACTAAAATACCAGTATTTAAACCAAACAAGACTAAGAGTTGAGACCATAACAACTCTAACAGTCCAGGGCTGTAATGGTCATTAAAGTAGAGGGGAAAACCTGTTGTAAAAGACTCTACTGACCGTGAATGTTTTCACCTTTTTATGTGTTTCATAAGGCACTTTGAATTGCTTCATTGTTGAAGGGTGCTATACAAATAAACTTGCTTTTCGCTTCATCAAATTACCTGGCAATTTGTTCAAGCAGTCACTAAACCACATCTATAACCCTGCCTGTGGTATCTTGAGATCACTAATGTCTTTATGGCGCATCATCTGGGAACCATGAATGTCTGGAAATGACCTGCTGACAAATGCTGCCATCCCAACATGAACAGAGGTTGAAATATATTCAGAAAAGCACAACTTTTGTACTTTTCTTCTTAAAATCTCCAATCTCATTTGACTGATCTTATAGTAACTGTAACTGAAAAGCCCTTCAGTTTGTTTTCAGCCTTACATCGTCAAGTTGTGTTAAACATTTGCCAGAAGCGTCCTCACTTCCTCGCAGATCCTATTTCACCTTCCTGGTGACCAAGGTAATTTGGGCTAGGTACGTAGCACAGAAGCCAAAAGCCACTGATGAACAGGTCCTGAGTCAGCTTTCCTATCCAAACCTTATATAGAAGAAGTGTGTTACTCAAGTTTCGCTGCCTCCCAAAATCTCAACTTAAACCCTCGTAACGTTAAGGTAACCGTGAAGAAGTCATATTTTTCCCTTTTTCCACCACTTCAGTAACTTTCATGACTGCTCTTTTATTGTTTTTACACCGATAATCAAATGTCAACAGGTGGAACTTATTAACTTAGAGTCCTATGGCAGACCCCGACAATGCTTTGCCAGTATCGACCAATGTTGTTGTTGGTGGGTTCAGGCCGCCCAGGGCCAAGATCCTGCTGTAAGCCGAGCAAATAAAACCACATTTGGAGAGAACGACCTGGCTCTGCTGGTCTTTGGCTTGTGGAGATTTTCATACTAATGTGGCCATTTTTTTGTACTCTGCATCATGAAATGTTATAGGTAACAAAAATACCTCATTGAGATGACTCATGATTAACAATTTTGCTTGCTAAGTAACAGATGTTAAGGTTGATAACCGATGCCTGATTAGGTATTTGGGATTTCCTACAGAAAGGACAGACAGAAGGACATAAGTGATGGTTTAGTAGTTGGATAATGTCGTGCTGACCTCGTGATTGTGTTGACAGTGTGTGAAGTCTTATGTTTACAAACTGCAGTGGCTACACAACAAGTCTGAAATACTGAGGTTGATGGTTCATCCATTGCCTTTGGATTGATACTCACCTACCTTCTAGTTCGACAAATATATGGTCTGAAAATACTCACAAATACGCACACACACACCCTGGGACACATATACTGACACACAACAGCTGTTGAGTCGTACTGCGCTGAATGTGCACACGCAAGTTATGTTACACTTAAATCACACACACATGCACACACACACACACCCTGTTGACTCAGCCCATCTGCTCATGATTCTGGCACCTGCAGTTATTTTAAGTTGAACATGCTGTTGCTAGTAGCAACCACCATAACTGACATTGTTATATCCTCCATTTTGTCAAATCTGTGATCAAGCATTTATGAGCATCTCTCAGTTAAGCCCCTTGTGTGTTTTAAAGGCCAGCTCTTGTATAACTGGGTACATAGCTGTGTATCTGTTAGCAAGGTTGATGTAAACTGTAAATTGATATTTACAAGTTTCACGTTAAAAAAAAAAATTCCTGTTAATAAAAACGTCTGATAAACTAATCTAGTGATGCTCTGAAGCACTAGTTCAGACTCGATCAGTTAGATTAAGGTGTGAAACTGGAAACGTGTGGTTAGGTGTCTCGTTTCTCCCAAACTAACTTTGCGCGTTGAACCCAGGGATGGATCAACACGTCCATCGTGCACTTAGAGAGCAACAGGAAAACAAAGGCCACCTGTAATGTCTTCATCTCGTCTTTCTCTGCGAAACTCTTCCTCCTTTTCAGTATTGTCGGAGGAAGAGGTTTTTTGCATTACAGTGAAAGTAAAGGCCTTGAAAAAGCCTCAACGTGGAGCTTCCGATTCATCACTTTGTGTCACATTCCTGTGCACGATCCGTGTGAACACCTTCCAGCAAGTGTAATTCCTTCCGCCTGACTGTGTTTTATTCATGGGTGCCTCTCTCTGCTCCATTAAGCAGCAGAGGTGCCTCCACTCTGAGAGGACACATAGCATGTGGTACAATTAGAAAAAGAGGTGATGCAGTACTATCTGTGGAATAATAATTAAAAAAAAAAACGGCTAAATTATGTAGTCTACTATTGCTGTTATTTAAAGCTCAAGGGAAGTTGATAGCACCATCATAGTTCCATACTAATGTTTCTGACAATATTAAGACTCACGGACAACTGAGCCAGGCTGCTGGACTTAAAGCTGCAAGATACTGACACAGGTTAGCTCAGTTCACATTGGGGATTGCTACTCTGTTATGGTTAGGGAAGCTTTGTAATCATAGGGAGAATTTAAGGGTTTAAGGGACTATCTGTAAATTTGAAATGGGCAACAAACAGTGCTCTTCAGTGTTTAAGTGCCAAAAAAGAACAACAAAGCTAATGCAGTTCCTCGATTGACCACTAGGGGGTGGCTTGAAATGTGAGTTAGTATCCATTGACTCCCATGTTAAAATGTCCAACTTCATAGCAGAAATTAACATTAGAGGCTGGTAATTTCTTTCTTCGTGAGAAGAATATTTTTTAATAAAATTTTCGTTTATAGTTTGGCACAATTGGGGGTGTGTCACTTTGACTGACAGGTGGGTTCGTTTATGCTCATTGGACCAAAGTCTTGGCTCCACACATGCTCCTCCTCTTTGCCCTTTTCTTGATTGGCCAAGGTTTACCCAAAGTCAGGCGCTGCCAACATGGCGACGGCCAAGAAGCCCACTCTGAGCTCCAGTTTCTCCTTTTTGGAAACCTGTGGGTCACGGGAGTTTGTTTCCCCGCCCATCGAACCCCAACCGCCTCTCCTCTCTAAGATCTCTACCTCTAAAACACGACCTTGTCCCTTGCTCACCAGATTTCAGATTTCTACAAAAAAGACTTTGTCATTTGAACATAAAAGTACGTCCTTTCTTTCCCCGAAAAAGTCTCTCCTTTCATTGTTCAATCTGTCTCACTTAAAAAAGAGAATCAGTCATCAAAAGCAGCTGGGAATATGTAAAACCATAACCCCACCTACATGTCATAACATTGCTCTCTCCTTCTATTACACTGTGCCTTTTCCACAGAGCTGCAATCTAAAACTACTTATCCTCACAAAAAGCTCTCTCAGTTCAGCCACTGAGGTAAATCAGCCAATGAGATTATTTCTGCCTCAGCAGCTGAGAAATGTTCCTAATTCTGAACTTCACCAAATATGCATTTGGCTAAGACGCCGTGGCCCGCTAACCCGCTGCTTTTTCCCATGAATCCCTCTCCCCCTCTCCTCTTAGTGCTTGTGTAAGTAAGAGTTATATTTCTGTTAATGGTTTGCCACGCTTTTAAATCAAATTGTTTATGGATTGTTTTGATTCCTGCAGTTGATATGAGGAGGAGAGAGAAAGCGAGAGTGAGAGAGGAGGCAAGGAAAGAATGTAGTGTAGTGAAAGAGATAGATAGAGAGAAAAAACAGGAGAAGGACACAAGAGAGAGACACAAAGAGAAAAAGACGCCTGCACACTTGTCTGAACTGAAGATCTGTCTCATGACTTAAACATTCAGGGGGATAAAATATGCCCCCACTGCAGGGATTCTTTTCCCACATAAACCTGCAGCTTCAGCAGTGTGAGCGGCATCAATGGAGTATTGTATCCGTGTGTTGCGATCATATTGTGCTGTCTCATGGCGGGTGGAGC
>OMNW01034738.1:72975-90868 GCA_900303245.1 Selene dorsalis | reverse complement strand
TCAGCAGGCCCACGACGTTGTTGTGTGTGGTGTGTGTGTGTGTGTGTGTGTGTGTGTGTGTGTGTGTGTGTGTGTGTGCCTTATCCAGGTGAGTGACCGTTCATTAAAGTGTATTTCTAATAGGGCTGTTCAGTCGGTGCTCAGTGATGCAGGCTGAATGAACTTTGTCTGCACGGTTCACTGCCCGTCCTCTCCATCACTTCCTCTCTCTGTCTGTTTCACATTTCAATTTCAAACAGATGTCACTTGAAACTCTCTCTCTCTCTCTCTCTCTCTCTCTCTCTCTCTCTCTCTGGCTGCAGTAACTCTGAGGTGTATCATATTCAACTGAAAGCATGAAAACCAAGAAAAACATGAATTACATCCTCATATGTGGGAGCATCCCACAGCCACAGCAATCCAGACCCCTTACACCCGACTATATATCTATCTGTGTAAGTGTTATATAGATGGGTGTCATAGATGATCACTACAGGATGTCTGCTTCATTTTGGATAATCTTAATGAATACAATCTGGGTTTAACCACTGTTCAACAGTCAGTGGATCCCGCCCACTCTGGGAGCGCCTGGTCGTTCGTCTGGTTGTGCTTGAGCAATAAAATCAGAGTCCTGACCACAGCTGAAGGGGTTCAAATCTGACTGGTGGCCCTTTGGCTTTTTTCACTTTACTTAAATTATAGTGATCCATGAATTCACAGCTAAGCTATGGACTAAGATGTGAGCTTTGCATGGCATTACATCAGTATTGACCTAAAAATGTCTACTACATATCCCATTTTCCATGTTGTAAACTGTTTTCTTGTCTGTATACAACATCTACGTCACGTCTGCCCGTCCTGGGTGAGGGATCCCTCCTCTGTCTCTCACCCTGAGGTTTCTCCTGTTTTTTTTTCTTGGGAGTTTTTCCTCAGTCGATGTGAGGGTCTAAGGTCAGAGGACATTGTTATGATGCTGTGTAAAGCCCTTTGTGACAAACTGTAAAAATGACAAACTGCCTTTTCTAATCGAGTTGCATTTTCCAAGAATCAATGAGAAATAACAACAGTACTCCAGTTACATCAGGAAGTGAACGACTCTCTCCCCCCTCCCTCCCCATCTTCTTGTCTGACAGCAGCTACTCACCTTTGACAGGAGCCACTCCTCAGCGTAAAGTGGAGGCTGGTTCCAGGCACCAGCAACAAATTAAAAAAAACAAAGAAAAAACAAAAACAAAAGAAAAAAAAACAGGGGAAGGGAGGTGGGGTATTGTTTTGGGCTTAAAGACTGAAGGGTTGTGGGATGGACTGACAGTTTTTCATGTGTTATTGGGAGATGGCGTCATCTTCCTGGGTGGGATTCAAGTCCACTACAGTCGTGCCTCGAAGCGAGGCTCCTCCCATCCCCTCTGACGACGACGACGGTTGGGAGTTTTTATTTGCAACTCCACCTGTGGGATGATGATCAGTCAGATTATCTGACGCAGGAAACAAAGAGGGGTTACATCTTGTTGTTTCTTCTGTGCTCACCTTGGCCTGCAGAGGAGGAGGATGGAGGGAGAGTGACGACGTTGGCTCCTCCTCCCCCTCCTCCTCCTCCTCCTCCTCCTCCTCCTCCTCCGTTGGTCTGGGAGCAGACGTTGGCGTGGCGTGCGGCGGCTTTCTGTTTGTAGTGGTTACTGTGCAGCTTGTACTTCATCAGGAGGATGAAGATGAAGACGAGGACGGAGGCCACGATGATCCCTCCAATGATGATGATCATGGTGCCACCCAGGAACTGAGGAGAAAGGATTCAGACGTATAGAGCTGTTAGTTTTGTGTCCGCATCCTGCAATTTAAAAGGAGACACTTTTGAGTCTGATCTCTCAGAGATGATTCAATAACATGTTGACATCACAGACTGAAGACTTGCAGCTGTAATGAAACAAACTGCTTTTATAAAGCTGCTTTTTACCCTCGTATGAGGTCTGACCTACGAGACGCTGAACAAGTCTCTGCAGTACTGTACAAATTGACATTTATGTGCAGCTCCATGACAACTGAGCAAATCCATCTGCTGAGGAAGACTGTGTGTCACGATTAAAAGCCCCAGAACGTAACCTTCAGGCGTTACATATTGTCTCCTTTGCTACTTACTTATTTTATTTCTCTCTTTCATCATCTATGAAGTTTAACCTTGGAGCCTCCTCGGTGTCGTGGAAAATTCAATCATTAAATTGTTCAAAATAAATAAATAAAAGCAAGATTCAGAACAGCTACTAAATGCGCCTTGAAATGGGATTATTTTTTCTTGTTAATCACAATTTTTTTCCTTTTTTTTTTACATATCTGAATAAATTCCCATAATCGTATCACAACATTTCGTCACCCAGTGTGTGTTGACCCGTGTGTCACTGATTAATCCACTGTAGATGAACAGGGCAGGTCTGGTAAATAATCTCAACTATGATCAGAGTGGGGCCCTGTGGGCAGAGATCTTCCTGGGAGGGAGGCACTCGGTTCACTGCTTTTCACCATTAATGTGTGAAATCCAAAAATGAGTATAATCTTATACTTACAGAACAACTAGAATCAGAGGAGACCAGGGATGGTTGGAACATTTCGACATTTCTGTGGCTATCTTCAATTTAAAGAAGTTCAGTTTTTTGCAACCTGGACTTATTTCTAGCATAAAATACGTTCATTTACTCACCCGAACAACTTTGGTGTAACTTGGAGTCCTTCACATTATCTGCTGTGAAACTCCTTCATTTCACCAATATGTTGTTATGAATCACCAGCACTATTCCCCTGTGAGCTTGGAGCAGCTCGGAGTTGTGTTTTTATTATCATCCGGGGCTTTTCACTGACCTATGACCTCGATGACGTCACTTCTGTGCCACTGCCAGCAGATAAAGTCTTATTTAGACGCTGCATCGTTGCCCCAACAACTCCCATTATATGGATATACGTAGATCATGAGTGGATCTAAATATCTTCTGAAGGACTCCAAGTTACACCAAAGTTGTTCGGGTGAGTAAATGAACATATTTTATGCTAGAAATAAGGTCCAGGTTGCAAAAAACAGAACTTCTCCTTTAAGTCAATGTGTTGTGAAATGTATGTAATTTAAAATAGTCCAGTGCGACTGCTGTTCGACGGTGTCGCTGTGTGTCTGCAGCACGGACACAACATGGTGCTGTGGTTTAGTCTCAAACACACAGAGTGAAATGTCACAATACACCTCACAAACTTGACAGTTAAAACTACTTATTTGACTTTTTTTTTTTAAATGAAATAAGTATCTAGTGTGTGTTTGTGAGTCATGTCTGTTAAATACTCTCAGTCACTGTAGTTAGAAGTGATTTGATAATAATTTAATAATTTAATAATACACAAAATGTGCAAATGTTCCCACATAACAACACGACTGACTCAGACTGAAGGCGTCCTTTTTTTTATGCAGATACTGTATTTGTCGGCAAATATTTTGTTCAAGCATTTTCATGTCTTTTATTTGTCATGTCTCCGGTGTGTCAGGGCCTTTAAACAGCTAACAGCTGTTAAAAGTTAAAAAGGTGATTCATAACTTGATACTGGAGAAGCTGGAAGTGTTCCAGTTAACCCATGTGACATCCGTCTCTGCCCCGTGGTTTCTTCTCCCAACCAGCAACGTTATAGGAAGTACAATAATGGACAGAGGTGTTTTTGCAGAACAGTGAAACGGACCTTTGACCGTTTAAATATACAGTGTTGTCACTTTGTTTTATCATCATCGATATTGAAGTTAAATCGTGTCATAGTTAGTGTTAGGAGTTGTGAATTCTCTGGGTGAGATCACCCTGAACACAAGAATCTAATCATCATCTTTGAGTCAGAATGAAAGACGGCACCCGACTGGAAGACCGGCGTTACTGAGATATCTGATCTACAAGAATGACAATGATGTGTCTCTCCAGTGTGGAGACAAGATACAATCTGAAGAAACTATCTTCGGCTGTACACAACATCAATTGCACGTGTGTCCGTCCTGGGTGAGGGATCCCTCCTCTGTCTCTCATCCTGACATTTCTCCTCTTTTATTTTTTCTTGGGAGTTTTTCCTCAGTCGATGTGAAGGTCGTAGGTCAGAGGACGTTGTTATGATGCTGTGTAGTTAATATTCCACCTTATGAGGCCAGTGCTGAGATATAGCCCTGTTAAGGAGGCTTCTTACTGAGTGAGTATGGATTTACTCACATTCGGCAACTTATAAAAAATTACTTTTTTATGATACATATCCTGCAGCTCAGTTCTCAGTGAGGAAACTGATGAGACTGACGATGTTCAGTCGACAGAGGTGTAAACAGGCTTGTCTTATAATCAGTTGCTAATCCCTATTTGTTTTCATCGAAGTGTTTGCTTTTAGAAAGGATTTCTACGCCCCTGTACATGCAGGGAAACCGGCTAATAAAAGCCAGTTGACCCCCCGCTCCACTGCCAGTTGAGTTTGTCTTTCTCTTCAGACTGAGGACACACACTACTGTCATCACATGTACTTACAGAGCACACACACACACACACACAGTGAGCTGGCAGCTGCTGGGCAAACTGATGAAACAGATCTGTCACATCTCGTTCCCGGGCTGTTGCTCTCGTCAAAGTGTCTGATCCTGTGTGTGAAACGTTTCAATTGGTGATTGTGTGTTTTAAAAAAAACTCACTGTGAATCATCCTTGAGTGCAGGATAGCCACTGTGTGTGTGTGTGTGGTTAAACAGCACCTGGACAGGTGACAGGCCGGCCTGTCTGTGCTCTGAGGCAAGTGATGGAAATTAACGGGTGCAGCCGAGCGTCGTGTTCACAGCCCTGCAGAGTCGGACGGCCTGGAAGAAGTTTCGCCTGATTTTTCGTAGGTTTCAGTTTCTATTGTGTCTAATTTTTGATCCAAACGCGTTCAGCGCTTGGTACACCTCATACTGAGAGAATCTCTGCTGTGCACTGAGTGACAGATTTCCACAGCTACACATGAAATGGAATAAATTCATCCCACAGTGTCCCTGACAATTAGAAACTGATTCTCTCTTCAGGAGCTGCAGAAGGAAGACTTCCTGCTGGTGAGCTCATCCTGTTGTCAGACCAGCACCAGTGTAACGCCGTGCTCGAACACACTAACCTGGTCTCGTATGGAGTGACAGCGTCCGTACTCTGTCTCAGTAGTGAAGGACACGCAGCCCACCAGCTTGGTGCCAGTCAGGGCCGTGATGCCATCATCATACACGGCCAAGACGCAGAGCTCATAGTCCCGTGATGACGCCAGGTCGCTCAGCAGGAAGTATTTGTGGTTGGCTGGGATCATCCTGATGAGAGGAAGACAGAGAGAGAGAGAGAGAGATTTGATTTGATATTGCAGAAGATTAATTCTTTCAAAATAAAAGATATTTCTTATGGATGATCAACAAGACGTTCACATACGCCACCAGAAGCATTCAAGCATTCAAGGTTCTGATGAAATGTTTCTCTTGTATAAACAATTAAGCTTTGCGTGTGACTTCTTTATCACAGCCTCAGTAATTGCCCTCTTGCAAAAGTACGTACTGTGAACAGCGGAGCAGCACAGCGCAGAACAGCAGTAAATGAATACATGCGACTGCTGCTTAAACAACAGTTCACGCCTGTCACTGAACACGATCTGAAAGGTCAAACCCAAATGTTTTGGAGAACCTTCGACCAAACCACAGTATTTACATCTAGCAATAGAGTAAAGTCCCAGGTTGTTTCATGAATGCACACAATCTGTGAATGGCACAGAGCCTCTCCTAGAAACATTGACATTCATAAAGTGTACAGAGAGCGGCTGGGGCGAACCAGCAACTGGTCTCAGCTCAGTCATGCAGCACTAAGTAGTTCACCAACTGTAGAGCATATGTGCCAAGGACGAGCACATGTGCTCCGTCATTAATGGCTTCTCGTTTCACTGGTGATGTGCCAGATGTAGACTGTGGGGGGGGTCTGGTCTAGTTATGAGACTGCATGTTGTGATGAGTTGAACCTGAATCTGAACACAGGTGGAAACAGAGGAGGATCAACCTTGACGCCTCCCAGCAGAGAAGTGACATTCAGAAAACAAATATTTCATGGTGTCATTTTTTAAACTGTCATTAACATAAAATAAAGATGGACGTAGGCGCTGTGAGGTCACCCGCAGGTGTCTGAAGAGTGGTTTTGAAGCTCACACTGCGCTGCCGTCTTGGGAGTGTCTGACTCCACCCCCTTTTTTTTCCTGTTGTGAAGATTGTACAGACATTTTAACACGGGAGTCAATAGGGACTGACTCACTGTTGGAGGCACACTCTAGTGGTCACGAGTGGAACTGCAGCTTCATCTTTCAGCCTGAGGTTGATGCGTGGTTACAACATACAGACTACTTTAGTTTATGGGTCTTCAAAACACGGAAAGACACAAAGACCCGTCCTTCACGGGTCTCAGTAAATCTGTGAGACAGCTACAGCTCCTTCAGAGTACTGCTGCCCGACCTCGCCGACACCTGCTGTGGCTGAAAGATAGATTTCAAAAATCCTAACCCTCCTCTCAAAGTTTGAAATGGTCTAAAGCATAAACACATTTCTGATTTTCTTGTTCATTACAAAGCATCCAGACCCCTCAGGTCAAGTGGTACAGAGTTACTGCTGCTCACCTGTTCTCTGAACACCTGCCGTCTGCAGAGGCTCATTTAAACCAGACCTTAAAGCATTACCAATAAATGATGTTTGTAATCTTTAACAATTATCTTCTTTTTTAAGGTCTTTTAAATGCAATTTTAATGTTTTCTTAATGTCTGATTCTTAATGTATTCCCATGCCTCGAAGCTCTGTGAACTGTGTCTGCACGGTGCTGCATTAATAAACCTGCCTCGCCTTTAAATTAAATGTGCTGCTGCTGGAAAGTAGAAAGACATCCCGTCCCTTATGTTTCAGTCTTGGACCTTTGCTGTCCAATCATACAGACATATTTAGATTATTGTATTGATATTGCAGTTTTCAGTCGTGCTGAAGAGAAAACAAGAGAGATCAAACACGGCAGCCTCATAAAGAGAAGATCAAGGGAGTTTTCCAAATGAAAAAGAGTGAAGCTAAAGTAAAATTGAAGTGAAGAAGTTCATGCACAGCAAAAGACAGAGGAAGAGAGAGGAGGGAACACAAAGGGATGTTACACTTTTCAATTTTCTAGCCTGAAAACTAAAGGGTAGCAGGTAGACAGACAGGGCAGATGAGAGACGAGATCGACTATAGTGAAAAGAGGAAAGAAGAAAGAGTATGACAGAGGACCAGTGATGAGAGAAGGGAGATGAGGTGAGACAGAAACAGGGAAAAAAGGCATAAAGATGGAGAAAAACAAGCAGAGGATGAGCTGTAGATGAAAATATAGATACTTTACATTTTTCGGTTCTGGGTCAGATTCAGCAGAGTCAGCATCCGTGTCAGTAAAAATCAGTGTCAACATCAGGGTCAATTCTGCCTCATGCACACGATCAATACACAAAAGAGACGACAGATCTAAATATTATTGTCATATCTGTGTACACACATTCTCCCATGTGATCCATGTAAGGCAGACTTTTAACCCTCAACATCAAAGTTGCTGTGTGGAAGAAAACCAGAGTTGCGTTGGCACCAAAGCACCAGCGAGGAACCTTAACCATGTCGCCCCTACAGACGACGAAGAGCCGACACTGACTCTTGGAAACTAATTTGAATGGAGCCGGTGACGGCGAACAGCTCGTAACGAGAGCGAGAGAGAGAGTTAAAGAGTATTCTGGGGCGCAGAGATTGAGAGATGTATAATTGAGTGGAGGAACATGGGAGCTGTGAACTAGGCCACTTTCTGACACACCGAGATTACTGTTGACACACACACACACACGGGTAATTTAGAGTGCTACTGTGCATGTTTTTAGATTGTGGGAGGAGCCAAAGAACCACACAGCCATGGGGACAATATGTAGACTCCGCCCAGAAAGGCCCCAGGCCCAGGGCTTGAGCTCCGAACCTTCTTGCTGAGAGGTGACAGTGATAATACTGACTCAAATTATCATGTGTAGCGTGACAGGCGTCGCTCGTAGGCAGCTGTTCTCATCAAACCAGCTCCCATAAACCTGCCGTACAGCACGAACCCAGCACCTCTCTTTACGAGAACATCAGTGACGGACGAATCAGAGTAACGCTTGTTATTTTCCAGCAGACCTGCAACTGTGTGGCTCGGGTCAAAGACAAATATTGGGGTTGGGCAGTGTGGTTTATATCCACCCTGACCTCAGCACCTTCACTTTCTACCTCTACAGATCACACTGCTCTTTGCAACCAGGCTTACCCTCGGTGCTGTAAACTGAGATCGTCCTATCTGGATGTAACTCTTGGCTAAATTGGACGAAACCAAACCAGAGCTTCACATTAGATGTGTGAAAAGACATCAAACTGTTTGCTTATGTTGTCACATCAACTTAATGAGTTAAACGTGGCTTCAGAAACAGCACTGAGCTCGCAGACCGCGCTGTTCGCTCTGTTATAGTTATGTCAAGTGAATGTGAGCGGAGAAACACACACAACGACAGAGACAGAGTGTGTGTTTGTGAATATATTTGTACTTGTACCTGTGTATACACTTGTATTTTCTCTGTGAATGTGTGTGTCTATCGTCTGTGTGTACCTGTGGGTATTTGTACGTCTTCAGCGTGTGTGTGTGTGTGTGTGTGTGTGTGTGCGCCTGTGTGAGCTATATATTATTCAGGTGTCAGGCAGTGCAGGGCACTTCCTATTTATCAACACTGGAGCGGAGGTGACGAGACAAGAAATGGAATTATAAAGCCTACCCTGACCCTTTGGGCTTTTGTCTGTGTGTGCATACATATATGTATGTGTGTGTGTGTGTGTGTGTGTGTGTGTGTGTGTGTGTGTGTGTGTGTGAGAGAAGCGGGGAGAGAGAGTGAAAGAAAAAGAAAAAGATAGAGACTGTGTTTCTAAGAGACAGCTGCTCTATTACAGAGGTCTGCTCTATAAGTGCTGCAACGTTTGAGGTCAGACTAATGGTCCGGTAAATGCCTTAAGGCTCTGAGTTGCATGCACAGATACACACACATGCGCACGCACACATTGCACACATTGCCTTGCTTGAGCTAAGTCATGTCAGATACATGTCTGGGTTGGTGGTTCACTTCCTTGTGCAAGGCTCAGTGGGCAGAGGCAGTATTAAAGTGAGAGAGAAAGTGACATGATGATGAAAAACACCTCAGAAGAAAACTTAAAGAGGTCCTGAAACATCTCTCAGAGTGTAAACATTGGGTTGCAAAATTAGGACCGCCCACAAGTGCAAGATGAGTCATCAGACGTCTGAATTTTGTTTTACAGAAGAGAAAAATACATAAGTTTTGATTTTTGACTTGGATTTGGTTTATATCAAGCTGTGGATACAGGATTAAAGATGGAAAATTCATCTTTAATTTAATTTATTCATTCACTCATTCATCTCCTGTACCACTTGTCCTCACCAGGGTCGCGGGGGAGCTGGAGCCTATCTCAGCTGACTTAGGTCAAGAGGTGGGGTATACACCCTGGACAGGTCGCCAGTCAATACAGACAAACAACCATTCACACTCCCGGAAAAATGCCTGACCACCTTCTCAGTTGTTTCAACCTGTGCTGCAGTGAACAGTGGCAGAACCGAGTCCGTTTTCCTGTGACATCACTCCAGTGTGTGGCCATTGCTGCGGCAATAATTCCTCAAATGCATAAAAGCTAGTTTGCAGGGTTACACAAGTATCATCTCGCAATATTTCAGTCCTCATAAAAAAATTAAAATATGTCTTTTGTGTGTCAGTGTGACCATCCATTTATGAAAGTTTCATCCCATATCCATATATCACCGACAGACAATACGGCGCTGAAACTACCTCCATCTGCTCATGTAAGTTTAATAAACAGCTTTAATGCCCTTATGTAAATCCAGTTTTATAGGGTATGTGGAAGCAGGTTGATGTATGATGTACTCAAATGAAATGAGTAACTGCCAGTGAAGGTTACTCTTTACACCGAAGCGTTACCTCTTATATTAGCCTCGCCTTGGGGACAGAACAAGTTAAAGTCCTGCATAATGGAAAACAGGAAAGACCCAAGGTAACTGCAGTTAAAGTGTGTCGACAGAGTGGATCATACACTGAACACTGAAGAGGATTTAAATGCAATGTGGAATTTTTAATGCCACTAAGTTTCTCTGGGGTTTTTTACACGGCTTTTCACTGACCTACGACTTCGGCAGTGGCACGGAAGTGACGTCATCGAGGTCGTAGGTCAGTGAAAAGCCGTGTAAAAAACCCCGGATGACGACTCACTTCTCAGGTGGGATCAGTGACTTGTTTCCTAGCAACCTGCTTAAGACTAAACGAAAGACGTGTGTTAACTCGTTAGGCTTAAAACTGTGTCTAAATAAAAGTGGATTTTACTCAGACACAGCTGAGCTAGCAGTTTCCTCACTTCTTTTCTTTGTGCTAAGCTAACAGTCTAAACAGTCTCCTGTGCGTAGCTTCATATTTAATGAACAGAGTGACAAGCTTATTGGTCTCCACATCTAACACCTGGCAAAAAAGTGAATAAGCTCATTTCCTAATGTGTCGCAATATTCCTTTAAACCACTGACAGCAGTATTAAAATAAGATCAAAGGCGTTCCTTATGTAAATTCAGCTGTAATTTTAAACTCATCCTGTCGCTACTATCAGCGGCTGATTTTCTGTTCACACTAGAATTGAAGTGCATAGGGTGGCTATAAAAGGAACAGTTACCAAAATATCTTAAGAAACTCATATCCATGCTTAGTAACAGTGACAACTACACGGGCACTTTGGCACTTTTCATTACCTACTATACCACAGGAGGATATAGCGACTGGCTAATGGATATCTTATCTGAGTTTATATTTTTGGAAAGTGTGTCAAAGTCTGCGTCAAAATCAGATGAACTTCCTGTTCTTGACATACGTCCAAAACAGCCTATGAAAGTCTGAAAGTTCTCATCATCAAAAGCACAAAAAAACATGTTTTCTTCAAACATTACATCTAGAAAGACTGTAAGAAAACATCTCCCCAGAACTCCATTTACATTCATTGTGATCTGGGCCTTATGAAAATAAAAACACTGAAATGAAAATGTCTGAAAAAACAGACAGAAACAAAAAAAACAGCATGTAATAGCATGTTGTGATACGTCTCAATAATAACATCGCACAGACCGTAATTATATTGTAAAGATGCCCTGAAGTGTTCATCATTCTGCTCTGTTTTGCTTAGCATATTTATCTTCTTTACATGTATCAGTTTCTTATCACACCTATTGTACACAGCTTTATGCTCACACATGAACATGACCCACTCAGACTAACCCAGGCTTCCACTGAAGAGGCTACATTTGCTGAACAACCACAATGCCATGAACCTTTACCCAGTTGGCATTCATGAAGATTTCATTTGTACTTCTGACTTGGATCCATTGAGTTCTCTAGCATAGTGGTTGCACTATAAATATGAATGTAACAAGTAAAAAACAAAAGAAAAAAGATCAATTTGCTGTTGAATGTGGACTTGTCTCAGAGCGTTGATAAGCCTGAATTTGTGGAAGTAGGTCACGCATTTGTAGAGAAATATAAAATGGATTTTATATGTTGAGACCTTGAACTGTATGTTGTGCTTCCTGTACTCCAACATAAAACATTTATCATAAACCTTTGAATAGAGCTTCTTTAACATTTACAAGTTATACAGTTACCAAATTGGTTTACTTCTTATGCTTCCATCAGCTTTGATACTTCAGCAATGCAAAGGGAGACAACAAGAAGAGAAAGGAAGTTAAGTCATCTTCAACAGAAAAAATAAGAAACAAGACACAAGTCCTCAAAACATTTGTCATAACCAACAATGAACGGAATTTTTCATTTTCTTCTTTTCTCTTTTTTACAATATATTTTTTAAAAACCCCGCTGGTTAAGGTTATGGTCTCAGGTAGATCTTCCACAGTCAATCTTCACAGTTTGTGTAAAAGCAGAGAAACATTCTCGCTAGAGTAATAAAATATCATGACTATTATTATGGTCATTATTATTATCTTTTGTTCTCATACTGTTCCATATAAATGGTGGAGGACAGGGGTGAGGCCGATCACCCTAATGAAGAGCCTGCAGTCCCGAGGTTCCTACTCTCCTCCCTGTACAATGCAATGTTTTATTCAGCAGTTGTTTTTTTCTTTTGTTAAAAAAATGCTCGTCCGCAGGGAAAGAGAATTATGGGAAGAGAGAGTGGGGCATTCATTCGACGAAGTGTCTTTATCCTCCCGTGTGATCTTAAGCTGTCTTTCTGCAAAAAAACAGATCCAGAGCCTCACTTTCACTGTTGCCGCTGTTTTTATCCAAATTGTTTGCAAACCTGTGCTTGGTGTCTGCCAGCACTGCCTGGTCGGCTGCCCTCACATTGAACTACGCGTAGGCATAGGCTTAGGCGCATGCACGCACGCACGCAAACACACGCATACTCACACTCACACTCGTACAAAGACACACAGCCAAACACGCACGCACGCACACAAACACACACACACCCACGTACACAGGCAACTGTCCCATCAGGAGTAAAATCCGGGTGTTGCACAACCCCCGTACTCCCTCTTAATAAGCGTGCCCTCCCATCAGCACTTGTGGGGCAAAAGAAACATGTAGAAAATAGCCCATCAGAGGAAACATGAACAGAGACGTGTTCGATGTTGATTAACACCCAGGCTCACGATTCGGTTTGTAATCTGAAGGCACTTTGTTTCATGGCAGAAAGTAAAGTGGCTTCTGTTCCACAGATGGACCGCTGACTGAATATTCAAGTCAGGCCTCACTAATTGGACCTTTCTGCCTGTTCCTCCCCTCCCTCCACTCTTCCTCCCGTTCATCCCTACTCTCTGCCCTCTTTCCACCTCTTCCCCCTCAATTTCAGCTCGTGAGCTTGAACTCCTTTCAGCCCAGTCCAGCTGTCTATACCTCCGCTGACTCCTCTGCATTTATTGTTCTGCCACCATACTGTCGCTTGGCCACTTGGACTCGTGAGCACAGTGTTAAAAGATACATAGGCAGCTACAGGGGAGTAAGCAGACAGAACTGAATGTTGCCAGAGTCCTTGTTTTTCTACAGTACAGCACCAAGCAGATAAGGAAATGCCAAGGTGTGACGTGACGCTGGGCGAGTCTGAAAAACAAGTGTCGGTGATTGGCATCTGGTGCAAGAAAATGAAGATAAAGATACACGGAGAAAGGTCTGATTCCATGTATTCGTAAGCAGGGAAATGTTATTTCCTCTTCAAAAAGTCAGCAGTGTCTCTACTCCGCCACCTTCCACAGATATTTTCATAACTTCATAAAATTGTTCTTGTGCTTTACAAACTGTCCTCCCTCGACACTCATGAACCCTTTCGCCAAAGTCCAGGCTTAGTCATTGCCCACCTGTCTTTGTGCTCGTAAAGACGTCCAGAGTCCCGCACCGGGGAGTGTTTTCTGTAAAAGAGGTCTCTTTAAAAAAATTTGCGCATCTTCTTTATTACTTTTTGTGTAATTTTTTTTATCACTATTTTTTCTCTCTTTTATTGATTTCGGTCCCTCCGTGGTCCATCAGGGGACCCCTGCTGCTTTCAGGATGCATGAATCTTTGGTGATTGGATGTCGAGGGTATAGCTCACAGACGGTGGGTCTGAATATTCGCCTCTGAGGTGACGGAGAGAAGGGTCACCTCTGACCTTCTAGGAGGGACACCACCAGGGTGATGCACTGCAGCCATATATGGGAGGATGTGGCAAGAGCCGTGGAGTTGATATCTAAACAGAAAAGAAACAAAAATCAGTGGTAGCTGCTGTTATTATATACTCCAGAGGAAAAACACAAGATGCCTAAAGGCTCGAAAACAGAACAAATGTAACAAGCGAAGTGCATTTGAAGGGTCTCCTCATTTTGACAAACGCACTTATTCACTTTCTTTCTGAGAGCTAGAGATAAATAACGCAGTTATGGTGTATGGGGGATTTGGTGCAAGACCATTTATTGACCTTCAAGCAAGTCTCTAGTTGTCGGTCAATTTCATTTTTACACTTTCATTTTTTTTTCAGTTTCACATTCACATAGACACAGTGGTTTGGGTCTTCCAATAAAACTGTCAGCAAGAAAGTATCAGCAGTCCCCAAAAATGTTGAACTGTTCCTTTAAGGCAAAACTAACCTGTGTGCCCAGATCCTAAGACGACGACATCTTCAGTCAGAAGTCACTTCAGATCAGCCCTCATGAGATATTTCTCAGTTCTTCCCACTTACATCACTTCAAGTCATGTAAGATTCATTATGTGAGATTGAATTGTATAATTCATAACATTACTCGACCACTCCTCTAACTTGGAATGAATTAATGCTGTCGCTTTGAATCATATTGGACCCAAATGAAAAATAAGTAGGATAATAATCTTGCAGTAATAAGACTAAAAAGAATAAATTTTGAAGACCAAGACGTCTGACTCTCTTTTAGATGCCTGGTTTTACTCCATGAACGACATGAAATATGAAAAAGTATGTTGTAGTACAGTATGTTAAATGGAGGTCAGTGTTTGAGAGCCTCGTGGAAATAATGCTCCTCTGGTTATAAATAATACAAATTAAATAACAAAGATGACATTTATCTGCCGACCATTTTCTGTGTCCTGTTTTCTGCTTTTACCTTCTGTTTGTTCCAACAGCGCAATTACGGTCAGCTCCACTCAGCCAGCATGGCTATCGTTCATGTGAGTACAACACTGTTACTATGACAACTGTGTTTTCCCCATGAGATGGTAGTCCAGTGCTGGCTTCTGTCTAAGATTAGATCCCCTCTCGTTAATCTCAGCGTTGTCCAGGGAGGTGGAGGGGAACCTGGGGCTCAGGTAAGAGGGACACAAGAGGCAACATTTGGTGCTACTCACTGGACGGTGGGCCTCGACACTCCCCTTCCTCCAGCGTGACATCATCGATGGCGATGTCTCCTTCGATGCCTGGTCCTCGGATACCTTCCAGTACCACCTAGAGGGAAAATAACAAGTTTGTTTTTTTTTGTTGTTTTTTTTTTGACAGTGCAGCCTTGATAGTCCACAAAAACAAGAAATTAGCACCACTGCATGATAAACTTTAAATAAGCACACTATGTAATTTGGGTAAATAGCTCCTCATAAAAAATAATAATAATACATTTTTAATGTCACAAAATGTAAAAGTAAGAATGCTTGTGATGCTGGGACAGTTAAAAGTGAGAATGGAAACAAAGACAAAACACAGAGGTGCAGCTGAAGCTATAATTATTTTCCACGACGGCAGCCATAAAAATGATGGAGAATATTGAAGCTCTATATTTGCTACTCTCAAAGATTAGGCTTCGTAATGGCACACTGTGAGTGATATTGCCTTCTCAATAGCAAACAATGTCTATGGATCCCGTCCACTTCTCTGCTTGTGAAGCGCTACATCAATATGCAAACCCCAAGGAAACTAATACTTCACCATACAAACACAGGCAGAGAGGAAAATAAAGGGCAACAGGGGGAATGCTGCTAGGTATTGGATTGATTAAGATTTTCTGGTCTCACCTGGAAGGACGCCGTTGGATGGATGCTTACTTTGGCCTGCTTCCAGCGGTCACCTTGGTTACCACTTAGCGACCACACAGGACCCTCGGAGGTCGTTTGGCCCTTCTGCTTTAGGAAGGCATTCAGTGTTCCTGCATGAAGAGGAGAGGCACACACAGGTCAGTGCAAACACACACACGCACACATGTTCCAACTAAATATAAATGACCCTGTGCAGACCTGTACTGAACCATGGAACATTTGCTACTGAAAAAAAAAAAATATTATTATTATTATCATAATTGTATACTGTCATTTTATAAACTATTTTTGTGGTAATTACCTTAAACTTGGTGCCCTCATTCCCCCCTGCTGCACTCCCAACAATACACTGCTATTAAACTAAAGTAGGTCAACAGTACTCCAGGTGGTCTGTTGTCCCCACCTCTCAGCACTCTTTTGTATGCAGAAATGAGTCAGACGGGTTTGTGTGGAAGGCAAAATTTCCCAGACACAGTACAAATGTTTGTTCTGTGGACTAGTCAAAGTTTTCTCGGAAAGTTTCCAGTTTCCAGTTCTTTTTTTTTTAACCACACTAATGGTTTCCGGCAGTTATGTTAACTACTTGGAGCTTACTCTATAACTACCTGCAAAGAACACATAATGCTCTGGAAATGTTGCTTGTAAAGCAATATATTTACAGTCCTTTTACTCTGGTAAATTAAAATAAATACCAAATAGTTTCATACTTCAATTAGACTTGGCCATGAAGGTTATTTAATCACTGGCAAACACTTTCCGACTTCATGCAGTTCCTCTAACTGCGGTCTGTATCAGTGGGTTGGTTGTTCTTTGCTCAACAGCTGAGGAGGGACAAACACATACTCATACTTCAATGTGAAAGATCTTCCTGTATTTTGTTCGATTTAAATTAAATAAAGCAAAACTAAAAAATTTAAAAAATACTTTTATGCTTTTCCACTCCTCTTGTTGGGTTCTGACTTAATATAAAGAGCAATAAAAGTTGGGAAATCTGGATCTAACTTAGGTATACCACCAAACCACTGACAAACAGTAAGGGGGATTGGACTGTGAACTCCAGGATAAAACTGCAGGAGAGATTGGATCCGGACTTTAAAGTTTAATATTCACCATTGTCTCCTGCATTTCAGATTTATGTATTCTTCTGCATTCAGAGCAGAGCCAACCAGTAGCAAAGGTTAAACCCAGGTCTTGTGAATTGATACATTTATTAAAACTGTGGTTCTGTAAGTGATGGTAAATTATTCTCTCGCACATAATAATCCAAATTAATCATCATTAATGGGTGATGTGTGATGAGAATTTTTCTTGAATGCAAATACCTTTCCTGTTCTTTTTTTTAATTTAGTGTTAGTTTCAAAGTGTCTCTGCCCTGTTCAGCTTCCTGTGCCACCTCAGCTGCACCTCCACTAAAGCTGCACAGGGGAAACTACTGGATGTCTCTGCACTCCAAAATGCTACATGACAAATCCATTTCAACTGAATTCATAGATATAACGCCTTACAATAACACACAAATACGGTCTCTTATTGAGACAGAACAGACTATAGCAGGTCTGACTTGAAGACTCTCCTCTTGTCTGGCCCTGGGCTTTGATATAAAACTGTCAGATGATGACACCGAGTGCAACTACTTTACCCTGCTCTCCAAACACACTGATTGTGTTAGTTTTTCCTATTTGCCATGCAGCAGAAATGTGTGTATAGGAGAGAGAGAGCCGACCTCTAGTGGCGGGCCAAAAAGGAGCGGGCTCCGAGGGCCCGAATCCGTTTATCGACACTGACACCATCGATGGGCTCTGTAGGACCACCGCTCTGAAGTCAAGTGAATGTCATCGGTATGGAAAAGAAGCACCTTGGCATTGACACAGCTGATGAGCAGAAACAGCAGCGTCTAGGACAGCAACCTTGCTTTTGATGCATCTTTGCCTCAGCGAGGTGCCTCATTACCGTACAGCTCCCTTCAAAAAACAGCGCGCTGAAAAACGAAAGAGGAGCCATACTGTATGTCCCTGTTCATACTCTCTCATCAACACAGTGTACACTTTCTCAGACGACAGCACAATCTCCAGTGAGAGATGAGCTCTTGTACAGAACATGACCTGCGGTTTCATCTACCACTGAAGTGTTCAGGATGTAGGAGGATTCTTGCTGAGCTGGCTGGCTTACATTTTCTTTGAACTCAATGCGATGTAGGTGGTTATGTCAGTGTCATCATATCCTGAGCAAAGGCATATGCTGTATATTCTTTGGAGTACCTTTTTTTT
>OMNW01034738.1:39865-55833 GCA_900303245.1 Selene dorsalis | reverse complement strand
CTCTTTAATGTGGATTTAATTCTACCTATGCAAATTCGACTAGTAATGACCTAAAAGTTTTCTTTTCTTCAAAATTCTCTGTTAGTGACCACCAGACAGATCTCTCCCTGTTAGCAGACAGCATTCCTAACAGCTCCAGAGGATACTGTTCACAGAAGAAGCTGAACAACTACAACTCTGTCGGGAGCATAATTCCAACAAAAGAGCACCTGAGCATCTCAAAGAACACCTTCATGAACTTGGCAAAGCTGGTGCCCTCCAGACAAACTTGGGAGCGTCCACTGTGTCTACTGAGTTTCAAATGGTTTCGTGTCTTAAGCTAATATTGGTGTTCTTCTTGGCTGGCTGGAAGTGGACGGGGCAAAGAGAGCATATTATATTAAGCATGTAGCAGCTGGTGGACTGAGACAGAGTCTAGGACTGTCTGACCTACTGCCTGTAGCTTAAAACTGTTACACTGACTACGTCCAGCTTTGCTACCTTTTAAAAAAAAAAAGAAAGCCAACAACAACTCAAATAAAGAACTCAAACCCCAAAGTCTGCTTTATTTTAGAGAATGACTGTAGTAAACATATTCATGTAAAACAACACTGACATTGTCCTCTTTCCCTTTGAAAATACATCCGTGCTGCTGTGAAAATGGATGAAGTTACCGCTGCTCACTAAAATTTCAGCGTAATTATGATCACTCTTCAGTGGTGCCGTAGTGACAGTGGTGACAAGCAAGTCGAGCAGCGCTTGACCGGTTGAAGCTAAAAATAGACATCAATTAGAACGATACACAAGTGGAAGCGATATCTACTGCTCACATCTCAGAGCAGCACTCTGCTTCATAAAGAATCTGATACTGCCCGTTTGTATTCATCATGTCATTTACTGAGATCAGCTTTGATATGCACAATGTTACACACATTCACAGGTGTGTGTGGAAGCTGTAGTTTTGACCAAACAGCTTGAAGAAGTAGTGGGAGCATGTAAATGAGCAAATTGGAGATTTATTGTTTCCAATCAGTTGAAGTTGTCTTATTAATCAACCGGGTCAATGTATTGTCCAGCAGGTTTTGATAACTCCTATTGCAAGGGAAGATTACACAGGCATTAAGATGTTAAACATACAACATAAAATCCCAAACCTTTCAATGCTGTTCTGCTGTGTGGTTACTGTGTCGTCATCATCTTTTGCTTTTCTGTTAATCAAGGTGTAGGAGCTTGAGACAGCACAATGAGGCAGGAAAAGACAGGTCTCTGCATTGTCAGTGGAGTGTGTCAGTGTCAGTTAATGGTAAATATTTCTGAAGATCGCGATGGATTTATTCAGCCAGGAAGGAGAGCACAAAGCTGAAGGTGACAGGAAGCACTAAAACATGCAGGAGGACAGAGCTCAAGAGATATTTCCTTCTACTGTCAGGAGTTTGGGTTGGGGAGGGGGCTCTACCACCACTTTACAAATTTTTACATTTTGATCCACCACTGAAAAACAGCATGCACATCTCTTCTAAGGACTTTGCACCTGGAAACATACTGCGCATATGACCACAACCAATATGTATTCACTTTGCTGTCGGTGTAGGATGATCCCATTCATCTGCCAATTAACCCTGTCTATAGGCGTTTGTATGATCCGCCAACATTAAATGCTACACAACAAAAACATTTTTTTCTGGGTAAGCTGCTAGCCACTCATTAGCCGCGTTTACTTTCAAAGCAGCTTCCAGCTTCTAAATTCAAAGGCTGTTATTAGCAGGCAGCAGAGATAGTCTTATATTTGCAGGGAGAAAAATCTTGATTCATTTTCCCATTTAAGATGCACTTTGGTCTTCATTATACAGGAGTTAGCAAGTACAGTAAGGACAACAACTTTGCGCACTGTACATTGCCTCATACTTTCCAAGGTTTTCTTAATCATGTTTTTTCCTTTTCCTTTATACGCGGACCTTGAACTGACAGGAATTTTATATCTAGTCTTTGAACAATGCAGGGCTGTCTTTGGGAGACTAAGCTCAGGTATCACACGGAAATTAGCTCACACTTTTTATGTCTTGTGATACAATACAACCCGTCTGACATTCAAAGAAACAAAACGAGGGTATGTTGCTGCATTCGCTGGGGGGCAAAGACATGAGAAGTAGGGTACATTTTATCCTTGAGAATCAGTTTAAGGGGAAGAGCTGCACAAAGACACAAAGTTACGGCTTCTGCATCACAATTAGTGACTATACATGCCCTTCTCAGTCAAAGGAAAAGAGGAAGTGTGTTACTTGCAGAGAGAGACAGAGATAGAGTGAGTGAAGGTGTGATAGCAGCAAAGCAGTGTGTGTGTGTGTGTGTGTGTGTGTGTGAGAACAATACCAATTAAGTAATTACTTAGAGCCTGGATGAACCACAATTATGGGGTGCAAGTTTTCATCACCATTAGTTTGCAGGTAAATAGAGTGTTCTGTCTGTCACTGGTAATTGCAGTTGCAGCACACTTGTCCCTACCTATTTTTTGAAAAACAGTAGTTTTCCTCTAAATTAAAAAAAGGCATCGAAATAAATTGCCACAAATGACACGGTGTTGGCCTGCAAAGCGTGTGTGTTTGTGTTGGAACACGCTAAAAAGAGGAGCTATCATTTTCAGCACATTTGCTAATTTTCAACATTAAAAACAAGCTTTTGATACAAATGAAAAAAAGGGCATCTGCTGTTCATAATTAGATACACAAAAAAGTTCTGAGTTTGTACGGCTGGCATTCTGGGTAATGTCTGCTCACCGGTGGTGTGGGGGAGAGTCTGCAGTGATGGGCAGTTGCAACATTTAGAAGCTATTTATACACTGGTATTCATCCTCATGACTGAATACATTATACTGCACACTGGGTGTTTATACAAGGCGAAAACCAAATGAAACACACCAGAACACCAATAAGTCGTGCACATAAACAGTGCCGACATTTCAAGGGCTAAGAACCATTATATGCTTTTGTCATAAAATGTAATGTTCTGTTTATTGTTTAATTTGAACATTTTCTCAACACATAAAGGAACAACTTTAACTGGAAAACTTCAAAATCCCCAAACTGAGGATAGTGGTGAAATCAACATAGCCGCATAATTTAAAAAACACAATATCTTATAATGATGACACAACTTTCCTGTTCAGTTACCAGACAGAACGATCACGTCTGACATTTTCTTATTTGAACTCAATCCCACATCACCAAAAAAATCCACTTTAGTCCTGTCTAATGAGGACAGCATTGCATCATGCAGGGTTCTAATGTGATGTCTGCATTCGCCCATTGACACCAGCTCTTTTATTCATGCTTCAGTCTTTGCTTTATTCATCAGCTGTTTGGCTACTGGCTAACTGCACATGTCATTGAGGCTCAATGGTAACTGTAGCGGCTCTGGTTTGAGTCAGCTGCATGCCACACTCTCCCTCCTGACTATTCCCTGAAATACCTCAGAATTAGGCTACATTTTGTGTTGCCCTTGATGCAATGTAATGTAATTTTGGGTTATAAACACATGAAAGAGTTTGAATTGTCCAAAACATCTTTGCACCGGGGTAGCGGATGCTTAATTTCTTCACATAAAAGGTGGCAACCTTCCTCCATGCTGTGGAGTCAAACATCACCCCAAATATGCAATGCTGTTCACAGTATATCACTGTATCTCATTGACAGCGGTAAATATCGCCTGCTCTACAGTATAGCACCGTTTAACGGAGAAACAGTATGATACTGTCAGAATTTGCCTATTTCTTAAAGTATTTTTGGGCTTTTATGCCTTAAATTGATAGGAAGGTATGAGAGACAGACAGGAAACGGGGAGATAGAGACGGGGAATGACATGCAGCAAAGAGCCACCAGAGGATTCAAACCGAGACCGGCTGCAGCAGGGACTAGAGCCTCTGTATTTGGGGCACCCGCTCAACCCATTGAACTATCCAACAACCCAGAATTTGCTTATTTCTCTTTATTTAATGTTGCAATATGCAATATGTTGAAAATCTGTGGCTTAAACAAGAGTGAGATATAAGACGCATGAAATCTTGATCAAATATTTGCCAGGGCCCAGTTGAGCTACCAGCACTTATTATTTTATGAATTTAATTAAATGCTCCTATTACTTCAGTGTAATGGAAAACACTGTGCAGGTCTTGGGGGGGAGAAAAAAAAGAAAGAAATATTTCATTTTGAATGGATTTGTTTCCAGATTGTAATGGGAGCACCATGACAATTTGTTTCAGGAGGTCTTGGAGGTTTGTATCTTATCACAATTGCCCCTCTACATGGCTTTATTTGCTTACCTTCATGTTTATCTAATATACATAAAAATATCTACCTCCTAGCTCCCCTCGGCCCCTGTCCCCACGTCCCCCCATCTCGATTTTCTCTCTCTCAGAGGTGCCATTCTTCATGTAACCACCAGATGTCCCTAGCCTTTTTTTTTGGCTCCTGTTTATTATTCTCCAATCAACCTGAGCTTCTCTCTGCGCTCTCACACCTGAACACAGCTCCCTCATCACCCAAGCTTCTATTCAAACCTGCCGCTGTCACCAGACTCTTTGTCGGATCCCCTGCTCGCGTCTCCTTGTGTTTCCCCTGTGTTCCTGTGTGTTATCTTGTTGCTTGCCTGCCTGCATGTTTGTCATCTTGTCTGCCTGTAAGCCTATTTTTCACTATTAAAATGTCTTCACTGAATCTGTCTGCATTTTGGGTCCTCCCTGCCTGTGCTGTTTCCAGAAACCCTGACAGCTAATATAAATATGTGTAGCTGTATATCTGTTTTGGAGACTGGCGTCAGATTTAGAAAAACAAAACAAAACAAAACATTTAATTGGGGACTGGTTAGTGTTGTACGTGTGTTTGTGTGTGGTGTGCCTCCCTAAAGCTCCAGGCAGATGGAGGCCTTAAATGCTAACCTTGGTAAATGCCACCTCAAACTCCAAACGGAAGCAACTAGTTTCCACACCAAAAAGGAATTGTGCTGAAACTCGCAAATCAAATCAAATTTCAAGTGCTGAGTGAGAAAACAATACACTTTCAGACAGTTTAAATGCTACACATGCCCAGGCTTATGGATTTAGCACCTTTTGTTTTCATTCCCCCTTAACGTTCGCTCAAACCCTGTGTCTGTGCTCAATTAAGTTTTCTTTTTACATCCCATTACCTTTCATTCTGCACATCTTCTCCACTGAGGCAGAGGGCCATATTGATTTAATTTCATTTGACTGCAGTGCCAGTTCATGGGGTTTTTATGGCAAAATGGCAAAAAACAGTAGGACTGATCAAAGGGATAACTGGAGCCAAAAGAAACACAGGAATAATCAAAGTGACGGTGTAATGTTAGACGAGTGCTGATCTACTGTAGACTGCCTGCATGTAATTAGTATGGCTGCGACTGATCTGCTCGCACGTACCGGCTTGACAGATCAATTGAAAAAGATGAAGGGGAAAGGGGGAGAGGAAGAGGAAGGAAGCAGGATGAGGCGGCTCTGAGGTGTGGGTTGAAAAAGTTATTTTGCAGGGGCTGGAGACAACCAATCAAGCTTCTGGACAGCAGAGGGGGTTTTGAAGTAGCGGGCTACGGTATCAAAACAAGAGCAAATGTCACACCTTTCCATTGCATCCTTGACAGTTGCGGTGATTTGTGTTTTGTGATTCTTGCCCGTGCATGCCTTTCAGCTGCGGCCTCATTCCTATTTCCCCTTCAGCTCGACTGTCTGTCACGAGGGCACTGGACAATAACACAGAGCAATTCATTACAGAAGGAGAAGGCCTACCGGTATTAATTCAAAAGTAGCGAGAGAAGATGATAATAATTCTCAGGGAATGGCAGCTGAGTTGCTGCTGGATCTATAAATAGATCGAAGTGGTGTAGTCCACGTGCCGGAGCTTTCTTTACTGCACCACTCTCTCACAGTCAGTCTGGGGCTATCTGCATTTATTTATTTACAGAAGGAGCTTCTCCTCCCACTCATTTCGCTCCTCTCTCATTTCTTCTCTCTCGCTGCCTTCATTCTTTTCGCCTCTTTCCCCGTCCCCACTTCTTCTTCACCAAAAGACATTACAAAGAATCATATTATCCGACTAAATCAATACTAAAAGCTGAGACTCAATCAATCACAGAGAACAAACTGTATATAGAAGATTCGGGCAAAAAGTCCCTACAGCAAAGAAACTCTTTCATCTAAGACAATGGAAGATTGGTTGCTATGCCTTGGAGGAAGGAAATAATGGTCACACAATGTACCCTCTGGAGATATCAAGGCAAGAAGGTGGAAAGGAATTAATTTGCCCAAACACTGATTCTTTGCTAAAACAGACTGTGATGATACTCTCTTTTCAATAAACAGATGCAGTGAAAAAGAATAAGTAATTTCTGAATTACCATGCGTCCGCTGAATCACAGATGTATAATGTTTAAAAAAAAATAAAAGAATATGCGCGACCATCTGAAAATAGCAAAGGCAAATGTATATTCCTGGCAAGCACAGACATGCTCTCTAGAAGCACAACATCATTTATTACCAAACAGACCAACTGAGATAGTTGACAGAAAAATCATTGCCCTACACAAACATAACTGATTTGGATTGTGTTTTCAAGCATCCATTCCTTGAGGGTGTAGTGTGAAACAAACATGAAATTATATTATTCATTGCAAACACACAACTGTCAGGCTATATGCGCACTAATTCTGAGCAGAACAGAGATGGATTTAGCATTGCAGCATGTTTTACATTTCTTTGATATATGCCTTGGAAAAAAAACAGGCTTCCAAATGGCAGCTCAAGAGCTCTAATGCAAAAGCAACCTGAAAACCTGCACTGTAAATGGAGCTACTTCTCCGTTTCAAACTTTATCTAAAGGTGGTACAGCTGCTGCTGTAAATAAAAAATCAGAAAGACAAAATGCATTCCGCATCACCATGTGGGAAGACAGAGAGGAAGGTATGCACTGATTGCCAAAGAGAGAAAATGTAACCATGTCATCCATCAATTCTGTCTGCCTGTCATCTGTGGAGTTTACTGGAGAACCAGGGAAAACAGGAGCTATGCTTGTTCTTTGTCTCTGTGGGGTTCCCTTCCACTCCTCTGACTGAGCATCTGATGGAGAGCAAAAACAGAAGCAGTTCGTGGAAACCAGGGAACTTGCTCAACTGACTGCCCTTGACAGGTTCTTAGTGATTCTGTTTGGCCCGGAGAGGCTCATTCACATCTTCAAAAACTGTAGAATAAGACAGACAATGAATCGAGGCGTAAGATTTGGCGCTGTCAACTGGAATACAGCGAGCGAGTGCGAGCTGTGCAGACACTTCTATCACATGCTTAACCTGGCAATAAGAAGGATTTTTTACTCTAATTCTTCTGCGAAAGGGTCAAAAACAGGGTGGCCGATAGGATTACTCAATTATTATTGTACCAGGAGCCGACAATAAACACGCATGTTCTGGCTGCAGCAAAAACTCCCCTGTTCAGCAGTAATGAATTAACACTTCAGTGTGACAAACATGAATGATGTATCTATAGCTGAAATATCTAGCAGGTGGGCTACGGTCCAGACCCAGACCCAAATGCAATCCTAGCCTCACAACTGTAACTTATAAATGATAAAGAACTATTACATTTTGACAGCGCATTTCTATTTTAACCAGCAAAGCTTTTCCAGCCACTGGTCACGTGACGACACTCAGCCAATCAGTGCGTCATGAGTCAGTGGAGGGAAAGATGATGAGATGAAATGAGACGAGACGAGACGAGACGAGACGAGACGAGGGACAGCCTGAGAAATAAGTGTGGTAAGTGGGGTGGGATATAAGAAGGAAAGAGAAAAGAGGTGTTAAAGCTGTTGAATTGGTTGGATGTGTGAGACTGTTTATCATAAGAATCCTTGAGACTGTGGAGGTGTGTAAAGGGTTGACAGAAGAATAACAAGAAGGGGAAACTGAAGCTAGATTTCTCATTAAAGTTGTCTAGCACAAGCTGGACAAATCACCAGGCAGTACAGCTCCCCTACCTGTCTGAGTCCCAGTCTGTAGGCCACAATGCGGTCCACAGCATTGGGGTTCATCTGCGTCCACTGGAGTTTGAAGCCGTAGACTCTGGGTCTGTTCTGCCACAGAGGGTTGTAGGTATCATAGTAGAACTCAGGGGCGTAGGCCTTTCCTGGAGACACAAAGCACATACAAAATCAGGATAAATGCATCTTTCAACATCTTTCAAACTCCAGTTTGTAACTTTGTTCCTGTTGAAAAGCATTTGTGCCAAAACTGAAGCCAATGTGACCATGATGACCTTGATGACTTCTGAAGGTCTATTCAGAGTCATAAAAACAATATAACAGCTTTTACATAATGAGAGTGGTATTTGCCTCATGTCTCATGTATATGAAATAAACTCATGAATGATAATAATAAACTTAATAGCAGTTACAGCGCCTCACAATTAGTTATAAATACATTAAACTACACTATAAAAGCATCACAGTAAATCAAACAAAACCACAAGACAGATAAAACCTTTAGCAATAAAGAACAATCTTTTAATTATGTGCCTCCTTTATAATTAGTCCAAAACTTTGTTCACTAATGAAACATATTATGACAAACATTTAAGTTACAGGCCCATGACAGCAGTCCCCATGTTTCAGCACATACAATTCTAAAGCAGATTTGAAGGAGAGGGCAGCTCTTAAAGCACTTTTCAGGATTTTAGAGGGAGAATAGAATAAATATAAAAGATGAACACTTGGAAAATGAGAAATATTTCAGTTTAATTAGCACTCATTGTCATTTAGCAAAGAAGATGTGAATTTAGTTTTAGAATTCTTATAGGTTGTGATACTAATAATTTTGCTGTAGCGCCTTATTTTGCACTAAATGCAGTCATACCCTTAGACATGGGTGTAAATTCAAGAGAATGTAAATGTAAATGTTTCATTTGTTAACAGTAAGAATTCTTTAAAGCCAAAAGAAAAGCTGAATTAGCATGACAAAGATGTACAATATCTCTTATCTTCACTACATTGTGTTTGTTCTATTTTTAACTGCACTATATGATATTCCTTGTTGCTGCTATGACCCAGTTTTCCCGCGAGGATCATTAAAGTTTCATCTTATGTTACGTGACAGAGAACATTCGTGGCAATAAAATCAAGGCATGTACCAGATTGTGGATGTCCCGACACTCGGCTCAGCAGCCTCCCCGGCAACAAACAACAACATAATGACATACAGTTGGATCTGAACTAACACGCAGATCTCAAACCTTACCCTTCAGTAACACGGTTTGCTTTGTTGGACTCTGTGAGGATTTATTGTCGACAGAACTGTGGCTTGAACTGAATAAATCTTTTGAATAAAGTTTTTCAGCTTTCGAGTCACAGACTGTGAGCTGACTTCTGACAGCTGAAGGAGCTGGCAGAACATCGTGCTTTATTAAATATCTAGAAACAAGCTTACAGGATGACCTTCCAGGGAAAGAATGGCAATTCACCTCAACGGCATGTTGTTGCGTTTGTCCCTCTGCTATTTAGGCTCTTTCACTGAAGAATGACAATACCCGAGGTAGATGATTGTTAATAACCATGGAAAAGACTGTGCAGCAGCCATTGTTAGCTCAAACAAAAGCTGCACTGGGATTTGATTGTACCCACACAGAGAAGCTGCAAGTAGATGATGTGTGTCAGGCAATTAGATAAACCTGTCAAGTTGGTTGACGTCACTGATGAATTATAATAACGCTATTTATGGAGATAAATAGATTTTACTGGTCACCTGGGTGTCACCATTGGTGTGAACAGATCCTTGACCCCATAAGTTTCCCTTGACTTGACTTGGAAGTATGACACTCAAGGGAGGAAGTAAACTGGGAGCTTTGAGAGTCTGTGAAGGTTAGAAGTTCTAACAGATACTGTATAGGTCTATAATTTACCTATCTTACTGTTGATAATATCAAATCAAGTGGTTCTTAGTCCTGAGCTGAATCTGAACCATGTAAAAGGCCTGTGATGTACTGTTTTTTTGTTTTTGTCAACAAACCCCATGACATTTTTTTTCTCATTCTTTTATGTCTATCACATCTCTCCTTGATGTACACAGCCACTATATTGGTAGGATGACACTTCTTTTTACGGTTGGGTGGTCGTGGTTTGTATAGACTATATTCTGTTTACTATGTGATGTCACTGATGTGAATATTAGAAAATAAAAAAATACAAGTTATATATAAAAAAAACAATGATAGGACAAAATTAGTGAAGCATAAAATAATGCTTATCATTTTCAAGATTAGTAGGAAAGAATAAGCTTAGGCAGCAGTGCTGAAAAATGGATCCACACTTTGCTGGTTTGACATTTTCATGAGGTTGTTGACATGAAGACATGCAGAAAACACCAGCCTTGAATTTATATGTAGACAAAGACTTAACAGGCACAGTGCTGGAGGAATCAGCGTTACGCTGTCATTATCATGCATTGCCGGTCGTAACTGATGTGAAAGATGAGATAAATTCTACCACAAGGAAAACAATACGGGGCAAATGCTATTGAATAGTTAATTAGACAGGAGCAAACATAATCCATAATACACTGAAAAATGTAATAATGTCTTTGCACCATAGTCAAGGTGTGAATACATGCATTTCTGACTGAATCATTCAAATTTACATAAATCAGAAGCAGTGAGGTGCCTTTGTAGCAGGGAAAAAACAAGCTTAGTGGTTTCATTTGGCCTCTGACTGGTTTGATCAATTCTCATAATCGTCCATGATAATAAGTCAAAGTCAACACTGAGGGCATTTTGTTCTGCATTTTAGACAATAAATCAGGTTAATGGTGCTTTGGGCAGCCAACTGCAGATCACTTGGCCTTTACATGGATAAAGCTATTTAAAATACAATATTCTGATCAGGGAGAGAGGCACAGTCATTCATCAGCCAGATAAAATCACTCAGAGAGAAAGTAAAAAGTGAAAGCAAGAGAAATACTGTTAATAATTAAACAATGAAACTGATGGTTATATATTTCGTCTATAAAGTAAAGACTGCGAGTAAACTATTAATACTGATGATGCTATAAGGTAAACTACTCGCATGTCTTGTTGAAATGCTAACGCATGCTAACGCTACTGCGACCAGAAATATATTTTCCAACAAAAAGAAAAAAAAAAGAAAAAGAAAAAGCAAGGATAATTACTGTCTGCACTTAACTTGGCACTGTTTTGCTGTATAGAGCCAGCTGTGTTTACAGGGTACTGTACAGCTAATGTTACATAAGCCAGCCTGGCAGATAGAGTCAGTTTTGTTCATGCAGTTTTCACTGTACAGTAAAGCTGATAAGGAAAAGAAGAGGCTGTAATTTGCAGCACAGCAAAGGCACAAAAGGTTAATTAAACTGACTTCTTTCACTGTGTTTACACACAGTGGTCTTTAAAGATTCCAACACAGACTGATTCAGGAACATATGGCTGAAAGGACTGTACTCTACACACACACACACACACACTGTGCCTTTAGAAATCATGAACACTATATTCATTTAACAGTGCGTTTTATACTCAACCATCACATCAACATTGTATGTTGTATTTTGAAGAAGATCTTCTAAAAGTGCACATTCACAGTGAATGCAGAGACATTCAAAATTGTTATTGTCTTTTCAAATATACAGTGTGATTAAGCAAGATGGCCCTCAATCCCAGTGATATGTTATGTGTGGTGAAGCACATTACCTAACCCACTTACACTGCTTGAAACAGATAACCCTGGGTGGGAGACATCAAACATAAAGTACAGAAGACTTAATTGATTTTTCAAAATCCTGTTTATAACAGCAGAACCAATGCAATGATTCATAACAGCTCAGTGAAAACCCTTCAGGCTAGAAGTTGACCTTGTTTGCAGACTTCCTTTTTCATTTTAAAAGGTTTATGAACATGTTTTCTTCTTCAGGAAAACACTTTGTCCCGCCATATGCTGAGCGTTTCTATACGGTGCCGGGCTGATGTGTGATCTAGGCTTTTGTGGCAGAAATGACGCATACATATGGACGCACAGCTGGCCAAGACAAACTCAACACTCGCGCACAACTAGCTAACCGACTACGGGGAAAAGGCATTACAGACACTTGAAGACTCGGTGGTAATTGCCTGGTTGTGTCCTTCTGGATGCAGAATTAAATTTCTCAGTGGCTCTTTCTCTTTGAGTGAAGTTTTTAACATTGAACTTGTAATGACTCATGTCAACGCTTATTACACTTTTATTTTCTATTTTCCTCAAACAAAGAAATAATGAATCATATTAATTAGGGCTGAATTGTGGTTGTCTTGACCCTGTGTGACTTCTAATTTTATCCTTATTGGTAAGCAGAGGGTGACTCTGGGTGACTAATCATGTGATAATGTATTGATATAAAAGAAACTGATAAAGAAGAATGACAAAAAAATAGGTCATGAAATACAAAAAAAGGACGAAAAGGTGGGAAATAGCAAAATGCATCAAGCCTTGAAAACCTGATGGACTGTCAGTCTGATTGGAGGCAGCATTATTCATATGCTGCCTTTTTACTCTGACGATGTAATGTCAGTCATTACCACCTACAGGATTCATCACTGTCAGTGTGTCTCTTTGAGCTGCAGAAAGTATTCAACATCATTCTACATTTACTGCAGGGGTAAAATTCAGCCCAGGTGAACTGGGCACAGACTAAAAAGGCAGATAGCCCAGTTGCTTAAAACCATCTGTCTACAATTCAAAGCTGAGGCACAATGTTCATAAGAGACCAAGGCTGATAAGGTTTATAAACCCCTGAGATAGAGAAGTCTGCTGGTTTGAAGGTGAAAATCTATTCAGTTCTTTTTTTTGTTGTATTTGAAGATATGATAAAGACAAAAATAACAAAACCTCAGATTGTAACAGCTCAAAAAAAGGCCTCGGAGGGTTATTTTAAACACACCTCAAAGAGCCAAACAAACAAAAAATAAATAAGTCAAGATGACAAAAGCATTATTCGAAACAGATGATGGATTAAGTGATAATATATTAAAATAATGCAACAAAGGAACACAGATGGAGATGAAATAGTCAGAGAGTGTGTGAGTCACACCAAAGGAAACACAATTCCCCACTAAGATTAAGATATCTGATTGCAGCCAACTTTGGGCACCATGTTCCACAATGTGATTTCAGCATCATTAAGAACATTGGCTACAAAAAAAAAAACTGGAACCATACAAGCACATAATCATTTACAATCTGAATTCATTTCATGAGAAACTCACAAAATACACACAATGAACATCTGAACATTGTCCCTGTGCATTTTCTTGTTCTTTTCTCCTAATTGACGACAGACTGCCAAGAAGAGGGATTAAGTGGGAGAGAAATGAGAAACACTGCCCGCCCTTTCTTTTTTGAATTCCAGTAAAACTGTGTATTTTTCAGAAGACTGGTCAATGGAGGGAAAGGAGGACGTTGTGTGGACCAGCTGTGCAGAATCTGTTAGTTTATTATGAGGGTATAAAATAAGAAACTTTTGTAGTGCTTATAAAAATGGAGATGCTACTGCTACTACACCTGACGCTGATTTTCCTCATCATAGTTAATGCTATGACAATTCAAAATACATCACCTCTGCCACTTCCTTTTTTACTTACTCTGTCTGTTATGGGCCCCCAGCTCTTTGAAAGTGCAACGCTAAACTGCCAGATTACCTCTTTAACTTTCATGCCTGTTTATCCTGCTACCTGTGTTTCACACAACCCTGATTCATCAGTGCACATTTGCAGCCTAAGGACACGATGTACAGTAAAAGCACAAGTCACTGTCTCACATTAAAACCACATGAGTATGTAGATCGTATGAAGATCCAAGGATCCTTTTTTAGTTTTTTTTTTTTTTTTTAGTATGTATGATTTCAGCAGTTGCTAAAAAGTCAGGGCTCCCATGACATTGGGCCTGAGCCAAACTCAGTGGTACGCATTACATCCCTCTGAGAGGTCTCTCCCATGGCACAATTTAATGGCCAACTTGGACATTACAGCCAACTCGCTGTTTCCACAGATGTCCCGATGGCCTGGCACGTAGGCATCCATGCACATGCACACACACTCTCCCCTGGCATGACAGACTTTCTGAGGCAACAGCATTCATATAGTCCCAAGGAATGGCCTGTTGCCCGACTTTGCTGTGTTTACATGTGTCTGTCGCCATAGGGACATATATGTTTTGCATGGTGTGTTGAGCGGATCCTTGAGTTTAATCAAAACACTGTGGCTTTAAGCCAAAACTTGAGACTGATATGTTTTTTACACATCCACAGATCCTGAGAAGATGTCAGGAGGAGAGTGGTGAGATGTCTACCTGTCTGCACTCTAAAGTAAAGTAAGCCGACCAAGATACCACCTAACTGCATGAGCCATAACAAATATTTCATGAGCTCCATCTTGGAGAGGGCTCAGGAGTCACAGAGAGGAGCTGATATCCTCTTTCTCTCCAGCAGATTATTTACTTCAGCCACATTACGGAATATTGCAGATCTCATATTGTGGCTATTGAGTTTCAGGGTAAAATCAAAAAATCTTATAGAATAAGTGCTGGAGTTCAGGGACCGGGGCGCACCACATTTCATAGACGGCGAGAGGAACCAAAGTAGATTTTCTGCGCCATGCTCCTGCACTCAGGGGGTTACTAAAAGAGCCTCCATACCTTTGGCAACCACTGAGTCCAGATGGTGGGAATCTGGAGCATTGGGCGGGAGGAATGAAGTGATGGCGAGAGAGAAAGGGAAGGAGGGATGGAGGATGAAAGGGAAGGAAGGGGAGTGGAGTCAGAATGAGGAACGGAGGCTGTGCAGGAACAGGCAAAACCTCAGCCCTGTTGAGAACAACAAATAGCTAGAGGGTACTATCTGCTTCTGTCTCTCTGCTCTATCCATTTTCACCAGGAAGGACTGATTTATAACACGCAGGAGGGCAGGATGGGGTTCGGAGGTGCCCACTGTGTCCATCTCTTTCTCCAGGGTAACTAGAGAGAGGGAGGATTATGGGCCTTTAAAATGAGAACGATGAAGAATGAGGGAAAGACAACATGGACACAAAAAGAGGAGAGCAGGAAGGGTACGATTAGAAGACAGCAATAGATGGAGAGAAATGGACAGTATCAAAGAGGAGAGAAACCTAAGTGGCGAGGATCAAAGTGACAAATACTCCTTGTGTGACCCTGCAGCTCCTGTCTCTAATGGGAGGTCTGGGAGATTGAAACCTTGGCCAGAGTTCCTGCGGTCACTCAGCGTGGCCAGACTAATTTGGTCCTGTCATAACATCCAAGTAGGAGATGGACACATGGTGCTCTTGATAAAAAAAAAAAAGAGAGAGACACAGAAAAAACTGTGGTGATCTAGCAATCTAAAAAAAATTGCAGGAAGGAGATAAGTGTGTATGTTATTCTGAAAGAACAGATTTAGTGCGTGAGGCAGAGAAAGAGACAATGCGACTGACGTTCCCCTTTCAGATCGACAATCTATGATGTTCTTTCCTTCAGCCTCCTTTTAAAGTAATTGTCTATCACACACTGAGGCTCCACACCCTTTAAACTCACAGTGACACAGTTAAGTTTGAGGACTAAGCTGCTCAAAGTACGATAAATGACCAATTATGGAGCACATGTTGTAGGTGTGCAGGGAAGCAAAATATCTAGTGTATTAGAGACATATTCCATGTAAGAGAGTTTGGTGAATTGTGTTGCTCTTTTAAGCTTGTAAATAACTAAAATATGAACAGTAACTTTAAACAGTGTGTTTACCTGCTCTAACGTTATTTAGTATATGCTCACATGAACCAGTGTACAATTCACATTAAAACAGTCGTATGAACATGAGGAAGCTCTACTTCCAGGGCTTACAGGCAGCTGCTGGTCTTTCAAAGAGGGGAAGCTCAATTACATCATAAAATTTGTCCATTTATTTCTGTTCATAAATATATA
>OMNW01034738.1:11010-35459 GCA_900303245.1 Selene dorsalis | reverse complement strand
CCCACTGCATTGTGCATCTCCTGTGAAACAGCTGCCCGGCGAACACGAGGAAAAAAGGAGCAAAAAGGTCCTGTGATATTCCCTGAGCGGTGCTCGCTATGGTTAGTGTAGCAGCGAGGGGCGATGAGGGCTTAGAGTTGCTGTAAGTCACAGGCTGAGGGAAAACCCTGAGCAGTGGCTGAGATGTAATCCATCATCAGTCACCGGTGGATACCTTGACAGTAATGTGCAGAAAAACAACATTTAGGAGCACGCAGGCCTTTTCCCCATGGCCCACGTGAACTGCCATCTACGGGGAGGAGGACAGAGGAAAGACATGGATGCACATGGGGGAAATATGCCTGTGTGTGTGTGTGTGTGTGTTTGTGCAGGGAGCTGGACTGAATTTGCCTGCATGTGTGCACCTGCATTTCTGAAAAACTGCTTGACTGGTTTACAATACACCTCAACTTAAGTCAGAATAGGTTTTAGGTTTTCCACATGTTTGGGTGAGTGCACCTTGAGAAGGCAGTGCAACTCCTGTGGGCGAGCCTGCAGAGTAAATTGTACTGTGCAGTATGTGAATGTGTACATGAAGCGTGTGTGTCTGACTGCTTCTCTTCTGTACCGTTAGATGTTCATTTGGTCTTGGTTCTCTTTTATTCTTGTCTTCTGTCGTTGCGCATTGGTCTTTTACTTAATTAACAGCCACATAATTCAAAATCCTAGTTGAGTAAAAACTACAGCACATTGTTCAGTACAGAAAAATGGCCTCTGGTATATTATTACAGTAAATTCTCATAACAGCTGGTAACAAACGGCAGTCTGAAATAATAGCTGGAGCCGTGGCCAGTGCTAAGAAGTCCAGTCGCTAATAGGCGACAAACATCAAGGGGATGAAATTATCCGTCGCGTGCTACACAACAGCTCACATTCACTATAATTTCCATTTCCACAGCACTGGCTGCACCACTGCAACGACAGCGTCGCCAACCTCACCACTGTGCTGCAGCCCCTGTCTCTGCTTTATACCAGCTTTATACTCTTAATTAATTCCACCTCTTTTCTTCTTTGTTGTACTCAGATCAGTGTTAAGCTACTGTCAACAAGTTCATAGTAAAAGGCTACCTATAAAAGCTGCAGGTCTTCCCACGTGCAAATTCTGGACGGTGAGTAGTGAGTGGAATTAATGCTGCAGTAATGGACATTACACTGACTTTATGAAGATGAAATTTAAAATCAAAGGAAGATTTGAATTTGCATTGACTAGAGAATGGGGGGGAGGGATTAGAAATAAAATCCTAATACAAGTAAAGGTCCAGTTTTCTCTGCCTGGAAACAATTTGATCATTTTCAGTGGCATTTACCGCTGCACTTGGTGAGGCTGGTGGAGCTTGTTTCACATGTTTTATATGCCATAACAGGATAAATTAGTCCAAGAGGTTGTGCCCTCAACAACGGGTGATTTAGATAAATCTGGGTTATAGTGAGCTGATCATAATTCTACTAGTAGTTCTACTAATAATAGTTCTACTTCACATGCAGGGTTTATTAATTCTTTACTTTTTTGTTGTTTATGTAAATGGAACCATCTAAGAAGTCTGAAATCTCTCTTCAACTTTCTGTTGTTATATTTATGTAGCCTTTACTGTGCTACTACAGTAGAGAGAGACAGGAGAGTACAGGGGAGAGAGGCAGAATGAGATGGAGCAAAGGAATTAAAGTGGCTACGAGGACTTTCGGAAAGCGAAAGTGTTTTCATACCACATTTCCCATGAGCCTCCGCGCACATGGTCGCAACTGAGTGAGCTAGTCAGAGCGAGCCGAGGGAGTTTTGAAGACCAAACCAGAGAGCTTTGACCAAATGATGGCCACCGACGAGGTAATTAAACTGGTCTATTAGTAACGTTTTGACAATCTACAATCTTTGGATTTTTGCCTAATTTATACGTTTATCGTTGAAAATACATGCACTTAGTAGTCGGTTGCTGTAAATCGCTCTGTCTTTCCGAGGAAATGCTTGGCTAAATAATAATATCAAAATAACTACAAAGATAAAACAATATATTTATCAAAAATGGACACACAAACAAGTGTGGGTAATGTAGATCCATCCACACTAATATGAGACTCTAACCAAAAGCAACCTTCACTGGGTATCTTTAAGTAGAATTACTAATACTAACAACTATGAGACATGACTGAAATGGGTGGCACCCGGCTCCTGCTTTGTCTGAGGGGTCTCAAAGCAAAAGAGGTTCTGACACCGCTAATTAGCTGTTCACTGTGATCATGTTTCTTATGTAACATCTTAACAGTAATTTATAACTGCAGCTGTCAGATGAAAGTAGTGGACTAAAAGGTACAGCAGGTCCCAGTGAGGTGTAGAGGAATAGACATGTAAAATTTAAGAACACTATTTAAATAAATCTACTTAGTTACTTTCCACCTGATGTGACATCAGCGCTCCTTTAATCCGCTTATTTCCTGCCTGTTGACATATGCTGCATTAACATCATTTGGAGATATACCACAGATTTGCACAATATATATATTATTACATAAATATATAAGGAGAAGCAATGCATCCTTGTGGGAGAATAACCTTTGTAGCATAACATGCTTCAAGTCCTGATGGAGGAAATAAGATTCATTAGGAAGTCAAATACACAGAATATAATATGATAACCCTGATTCATCTGATTTATAATGAGTCCCTGTGTTGAATAATGTAGGGAGCTGCTGCTGCGCATCAACGCACCCTCCTTCCCTCATGCTGCAGCCGTTGCAATCAAACAATGAACTTAAGCACCGTCTACATTATCATATTGTTATTAAAACTTAGGGATAATTGATGAACTTAAATAAACAATTAATGATAATCAATGTAGGCTCTTCAGTGCGAAGAGTGGCCTGGTGCTCCCCTAATAGGTTTAGCTCAGTCATTGACCGAGTTATGAATTATTCTGTCTAAGCTGTGTGCAGCCCTGTGTTTACAACCTACATATTCGCTGACCTTTTCTGGTGTGGATTTGATGCGGCTGATCAATTCAACATTGTTCCATAAAAAAAAAGGTTATTAAAATTTCATCCCCAAATGTGGTGTGTGAGCCCTCTGCCGTAATGCAAAAGATTAATTTGCTGGTGTTGGGCTGGTGTTCGACTAATGTGAATCGCTCTAATATGATTCACATTAGAGTGGGCCTCAGGGGCCAGCATTGCAGGTCTCCTTGATGCAGAAAGGAAAATTAATTAAAAACAATAATTGTGTAATTCTGCTCATTACTTCTGCTCAGACAGTAGCTCTTTATCCTGGTGTGTCTTTTTGATGTATGTCAGATAGCGAGGTGCTCGCTCAGGGGGACAATCGCAAGGTTGCATCAGGCAGGTGTCATGGACGATGTGAGGAGGAACAGAAGGGAAGCCTGGATAAAAGATTCCTGTGCATCTGTGCTCAAGTAGAGCTTGATAACTCTCACTCTGACAGACAGTGGTATCTAGGACAGGACACCAGTCTATTCCTCCGTCTTCTCTCCATTTCTCTCTGTTTCCTCGCTCCCTCTCTCAAGCCTCTGGACCATGCCAAGTCAGTTTGACTAAGAACATTAGGGTGTCACAGCTTGGGATTTGGCGTTTGCAATTCTATTAGAGCCACGATTCTAAAGGCAAACGTCTTCCATTCCCTCTACCTCTCCTCCTGGCGTTGCCTCTGCCAGCCAACAGATGCAGGTTTTTACATATCAAAGCTGTTGACTTGCCAGAGTCGTTCCTTCACGCCTCTAATGCTCTTTCCTTCAGAGGACTGTACCTCGGTCCCTTGATCAAGTTACTAAACGCGGCTTTGCACATGGCTCACCACCAAAGGCGGGTGGCTCACGCTGGGACCTGGAAATGGAGGCGAGAAAAGCATCTCAGAGGGATTGGCTTGTGCTTACACACCATGAGACAGGCCAAGAGAAGGAAAGGAGGGGGCATACCGACAGGCGTTCAGAGCAAACAACAAAAGCGGGGCCGGATTGTGTTAATAAAGTAAATGCTAAAGCTGAGAAAGACGAGCAAGGGTCTATGTATTTGGCGAGTGTACCAAAGTCAACCGAGTGTGGTTGATGTGCACATATGGTGGACACATTTCCTAAATATTCTCTAATTCTGTCAAAGCAATCTAACAACTCAAGAGCATATTGTTTGTGCTTTTTAAACCTGGACTTTAAAGCCAGGCGTTAATTAGAAACAGGACTCTGATGAGGAGATCTGGCACTGAAGCAAGAGCATGGCAGAATGATTGATTTATCAATACCAAAGCCTTAATAAGTCTCTTCATTATTTGGTCTGCTTTGAAGATGCAGAACAGATGAAAGTGCTGTATGACATCAAGAACTGGAGCTTAAGAGGGGTGCTTTATTAAAATAACGCTTCATAATCAGAAATAATTGCATTCTGGAAATGCTTTGTGTTGAAAGGAAGAGGCAGAACTATCAGGAGGAAATGGAGGCACGTCTCGTCTTGTCTTGTCTGTCGTCCTCTGACGCAACTACACGCATCTCTCTGAGAAAAGGAGTGATTTGATAATAACACGTCTGCTTCACTTGATACCTGGGAGTCTTAATTCTCTCCCTCCAAAGCCACGTTTCCTCCATGTGAGTGTCACTAACAACAGTCCCTCCCTGTAAGTGACCCCTGTCTGCAGGAGTGGAGGGTGCAGCAGAGTGTGATAGTAGATGACCTTTTCTGTTCGGATGTCAGAAGAAGGAAAATCTGCCCTGAAAGCGCCCGTGGTGTCGACCTCCACTCTGAGATGAGGTCATTCAAAGGTTGTGGACCTTCATGTTAATTAAATCTTTGCTTCTTGAAAATACAGGTTTTTACAGCTCTTATACTAAAGTGTATCACACTGGATTCTACTGCACAGGGAATTAAGTATGTGATTTATTTTTAACCCTGGACTTGAGATGTTTTTGTATTCACCATCAGCCATAATATCAAAATTTTAATGTGGTGAGTGGTCTGTGTATTTTTATTTTTTTTTGATAGTATTGATCCATGAAGCTGTGGAAAATAAATGAAACTACAAATTGAGTTTTGAATCAAATTGCTAATGATTCTTAAAACAGGAAATTGCTATCTACGCCAATGAGCCACAGCAATAAAAATCAGTCACCTGTTTTAATGTTATAGCTGATTGGTGTATATTCAGTAGCTGGGTACGCTCCATGAATTTAAACTTTGGCTTACGGTCTTGTTCCTCTGCCTCCAAGGGGGGCAGCTGTTGACTCCATGCTGTGATACTCATCATCTCTACGGTTACTCTTCATCCCATTTAACACATCTGGATGCAGCTCCACTGTTACTCTCCTCCCTTCAGCAGCCACTTTTTTCTGTGTTTCTGAAGTATTTGTTAAATACATGCACTGACAGCACATTTGCAGCTCATCTATTTCTGAATTATCTTTTGAGTGCACGCCTTTATTGCAGATAGCAGAGAGATGATGATGATGTGCTTCATGGTTGGCATCTTGACTTCTACTCTGCGGAGACGCTCCTCGCAGCACATTAATGATCAACGTGGCAGCAGATAGCACAGCCATTTTATCTTAGTTTTGTTATCTGCAATTCATGATTAGTGTATTGTAGCAGAGGGGACATTGAACGTGAACGTGCAAAACAAGTTTTGCTGTGTATATCTAAAGCCAAAATAACAATGAACTGCATCATCAAGTATTAATGTCATGAAAAATGACAATGAATAAAGGCATCTAGGAAGATGAATGCCTCACTGGCAAAAATAGACCCAGTGTAGAAAGATAATGAGGAAGACGTTGTTTCAGCTGCGTTTTTTATTTCACTTGTGTCTCTCACATCATCCACATTTATAAATGTAACTTGAAGAGTATTTTACACCTTAATGCTATTGCGTGTCTGTCATTTACATAACACTTACAGTGACTGTGTGTTGTGGTCTGAGTGCCTCAATATGTGTCTGACCTATAACTCGGCACTGTGCCTGTGTGTAACCTGTGTGGACACAGACGGAGCACCAGAGCTGCTGCTGTTACTCTGATAATGTGCTGCTTGCACTTCTGTGTGGACACGGTGTAAGACATGGGTGCTAGACTGGCATCAGATATCTCCAGCGGCCACAGCGGTGCTGGAACGTGACCTGGCTGCATCTGGTAAATGTCATTCTGTTATCATGATGTCTTCATCCTACATTCCGCTCACACCTCAAACCTAAAACGCCTTTTGTTCTGGAAAGGCTAGGCTTGAATGTTTCACCTTCTTTTTCAAAGAAGCAGTGGTGTCGTTGCTATTGGAAGAAAAAATACTAATTTTCATAAATGCTGCAGAATTGTAGCTGCTGACTGAGGCGCTTTTGGACAGTTAGGACTTATTTGCTTTTATTCTGCTCTGATTATGCTGCCTGGAGATAAATGGTACACAGTACACAGTACATGTCCCTGCTGCTCTCCAAATGGCAGCAGGATCACGGTGACCTATTGCTGCTTATGGCATTAAACTGCTCTCTGCTGAGAGAGATCAAAGTGGAAAGCAGTATCATCCATTCTTCAACTGTTCTGGAATAACCGAGGCAATGTGTGTTAACATTCCTCATGTTCTACAGGAACTAGATGTTTCAACGCAGTGTTCAAAAGTAGGGCATGGTGACATGTTCAACATGAGGATTGCTGTGTGAATATACAGAAGCCTTTTAATCATGCTGTACAAAAGGCTATTAGGGCCAATCTTGTTCTTTCATTTCTGTATTCAACAATTTGCTCCTATCCCACCACACCCTCTTCACACGAGGCAGAAGATCCACCGAGTGTGGCTAATTAACGAAGGGCATCTTAGTCTAAATCCTTTGTTTACTTTCTGGTGTCAGCATTGGTGCATAGCAGAGCCACTAACCTTTGATATGGGCTGTCATCACTGCATAATGATAATCAATTCAGCCAAAAATTCAACAGTCTTCTTCAAAGCACATCAAAACTTCATTAATTCTCTTAACACAGCACAGTGGGTAGCAGCTAAGCTGAAACGTGAACGCCATAGCAAAGAGTACAATAAAACTCTTGAAAAAATGAGGGCAGAATTATACGCTAATCCTTGTCGACTAGAGCAGAACGGGGACTGCTGTTGTTCCTCTTCAATCAAAATATTGGTAGTGGGAGTGTCAAGTTCGTCTTGAATCAAAACTCCGGTTGAGTTGCAGCCATAATTCAGTTTTACTGCGCACTTTAAAAAGTTGTTGGATATTTTTCTGCTGTCTTGTGGTTGGCAAGTCCAGTGCTGAGGACATTTAAAAGATGGCAGTCAGCACACAGTATGTTAACTAACTACCATACATTTCACAGTAGTTTATGAATGACATGCTGCTGCATAGGTTCTTTCCAGATTACAGTAAATTGAGAGGGAAGAATGCATGGATTAACTAAGTAGGCCATGAGAAAAAAAAACAAACCAAAAAAAAACAATAGAGCCATGGCTATGAGATTCAGTTTTTCTATTTCTTGTAATCACTTGCCAGAGAATTGTAAGCACCCTACATGGATCGCTTTCATTTTCCTTCCTATCCGTCTTCTGCTCTTTTCTCGGCAGAGAAACATCCCAGGCCCATGAATGAGTGACACAGCTTTGAATCTATGACGTTCATTCGAAATATTCTATTCAAATCTCCATAAATGAATACAAAATGAATACTAGTGGGAATAAATTAGCTGCTCGCTAATTAGCTGTTAAGCCATCTTTGAATGTCACATCCTAAAGGAGGGGAAGGGTTTTATGTAGTGGTAGGGGGCCCAAGGCCTGGAGATATGGGGTATATATATGGAGTCTTTGGGGCTCATCTGATACACACACGCACACACACATTTATATATACACAAACATGCAGACAGTCCCTAACAAGTGCCGACCTCAGTATCTAGAGCTTTGTGCCTTTGTTAATATTAGTTCTGCTCAGTTCACGCTCAGCAGATGAAGTCCTCCCCTCAGTGTAAGAGGTGGAGTCAGAGCTGCTTCCTCACCCTGACTGAGGGTACCAGGGGAAACGACTAATTTTACAGCCTTCAGAAGCAAATTGGATGGGCGTGGAGGGGAAGAAATGGGAGAACGTTCAATATTGGTCACACTGGACTTGAACACAAAGATTAATTACACTGCATACAAAGAAAACACACATTATATCACCACTGCAGTTCATAAAATAACACACACACACACACATATATATAGTGTCTACTCACATTGCACGATCAGCTCCACCAAAGCCTCCCTGGGTTTAACGTTGAAGCCGTTATACTGGCTGGTCTGGCAGCGGTACGAGCCCGTCATCTCCCTGGACACATTAACAATACGCAGCACACCGTCGTAACTCTCCATCTGCATGTTGCCGTCCGGCATGGGCGCCTCCTTATCCGCTCTCGACCACAGGATGATGGGCTTAGGCTTCCCTGAAACAAGGCACTCCAGCTCCACTGTGTCACCCTCTCGGGCCACCAGGGGGGACTTGCCCCGGGGGACTGTCAGGTTGGGGGGAACTAAGAAAGAGAAAAACAGAGGAGGGACTGATATGGGGCTCTAGAAAGTCAGCAGGCGGGGTAAGAGGAAATGGTCGACTCGGGGGAGAGGTGGCGTGGAGGATATGGGGGCGCGGGGGAGAGCGAATGAGCATCCAAGTTGCGATGGCGATGAAGCAGACTCTCAGCCACACACACACACAGCTTTGTATGGAAGGACCATGCAGATATTAGCAGCAGCAATGGCTAAGAGCTGGGACTGGACAATCTGAGCATGTGGATTTAAGTAACACCACCATGGAGGGCAGCAATGAGGAAGTTTAATGTCATCAAGCAATGGCAAACAATGAGCAATGCAATGAAGACCTGGCAAGCAGATGCACGTTGTAAACATACCGCTCAAAGAAAATGAAAAGTAATAACTCTTTTTAACAAAGTAGGCCCAGGTATAGCCACAGGAAGTAAAGTCAGGAAATGAACAAGCTACATCTGAAGAAACTCCATGTGAAGAACTGATTTGAAAAGAATTGTAAAATAATGTGACAACAGCTTTAAAGACGAGATGTTTGTGAGACCAGTTTCACGCACAATGAAACAACTCGCAGTTATTGTACTGTATATACCACCTGTGTTCCCTGCTCTTAGACAGCAACAATCAACCAAATAAAGGCGAGGAATAACATTTAGGTAAAAATGCTTATTCACTTTCTTGCTTATAAGTTCAGGGAGAAGATCGACACCTCCCTCACACCCATGGACAACAATGGAAACTGGAAGAAACCACCCTGACCCTGTCTTGAGGTCAAAATCCACATGTTACATCTGATTTGTTTAATCTGTAGCAAAGAGTTTTTACAGTGGGCTACGTGCCAGACTATTGCTCGGGCGGGGACAGTGACTTTCCACAGTCTCAGCAAGTTGCCTGGGGATCTCACGCTGATAACAAGACTTCAGCTTCTGTATAACGTGTTAATTGGAAAGCTTTTTGGCGGGTGGATTTTAATACCTCCGGACAGGGACAGGCTAGCTGTAATCATCCATTTCCAGTCTTTGTGCTAAGCTAATGTTCTCCAGGCAGCAGCTTCATATTGAACTGTGAGATCTGAGACTGATTTAAATTTTCATTTACCTATCAGCAAGAAAGCAGATAAGCCTGTTTCCCAAAAATATCAAACCGTTCCTTTAAGGTTTGTTGTTGTTGATGACTTGATCACCTCTCCCTTGGCCTATGATTCATGCAATCTTTATGTCTCTAATAGGGAAGTTGGCAGGAAGCCGACAAACTCTTTCTATCAATTAATATTACAAGAAATGTGCAACCCTTGCCCTACTGAGGCTAGTTGCACTCTGGGGTTCCTCTACTTCAAGTTCAAGCAGCTGAATAGTTTATGCTGAGCTACTCAGTGACATTCAGTTCTGCAAACTCCACCTTGTTCCTGGGCCATTGGAAAACATTAAAACCCAGAGGAGGCACTTGAACAACGGTGAAACAATGGAGGTTCCTAAAATAGTTCCTGGGTTGCAGTGGAAATGAGCAATAACTCACAAAAAAGTAAATGAATCTATCCCAAAATCTGTGAAACAGATTCTATGTATTCTACATCCTCAAAGCAACGTCAGCGCATTACTCCGTTAAGATACCACAATCATCATCGTCAGCATTCGCCATTAAAATCATCAGCATAGCAGTGTCATCATCATTGTCACATTTTCATCATGCATCATCATTTCAACCAGCACCAGCATCTTTTCCATCTCTCTGCAGCCTTTTACTTCCCTGCCTTCCTCCTAACATCATATTATTCAGAGCATTTACAACAGAACCCTCCCAAAGGTGATATAGCGTTAATGCTGGCCGGGTTACAAAAAATGAACCACTAAATATTTTGCCTTTGTTTAACGGACATTTTACAGCCTGGCTGAAAGTTAGCAATGAATAATAAAAGAAGTGTTAAGTGCCAAATTGCTGGATGCATTTGTAGGCTTCTTTGAGTGTGCCTGCTGTGTGTGTGTGTATGTGTGTGTGTGCTCTAAGTTAGCGAAGCAGGAAAACTAGCAGGTTGGATCAGGCAGTCTGGTTCCTCATCAAGCATGCTGGCCAAGTAAATTTGTTTAATTAGTAAACCTGGCAAATTGCTCTGGCTCCTAGAGTGCTCTCTGTGTGTCAGTGTGTGTCAGTGTGTTAATGTATTTTTGTGTGAGTCCAAACCATCAGCAGACTCCAAGACTATTTTGTACTACTGCTCCCAAAAATAGTTTACAGCCAGCGATTCGAGGAGTGAAAAATCTTCTTAGCAATGATGAAACTGTGTCATGCTTCCCTGATGATTTTCCAATCACTGTCATTCTGCCCAAACAATAGTGCAGCTGGAATGGATTCAAGCCACAGTGAAGTTTCATAGTGATGAAATCACTCGCAATCTCCAGAAAACTAAAGAGTCCAACCATATTTCTTTTGACCCCATTTCTGTGTGGGTGAGAAGCAACAATCCCCCTGTCATCTCAGTGATCTAACCACTGGTATATCGTCAGTCCTTAAAGTGAGTCAAAAGGCTACAGACCAGCTCAGACTTGTAGAAGCGAGAAAAAAGCTCAACACCACCCCCGATTCTAATGTATTGTGAGATCACATGCTTCAACCTAAAATGAAAATAAAAACTCATACGCCGCCAGCAAATTGAGGTTATTGTTAACCCCAGAGAAAACAAATGTCTCAGGCTAGACATGTCTAAAGACTGAACAAAGATTGTGAATGAGGTGCAGCGTGAAGGAATTCTCTCTCTCTGAGCTGTTCATGGAAAAATCACAGGCGTGGAGCAACGTGAGCGTTCATTTTGAGTTTGTTTTTTTCTGAAAACATGAACGTGAATATCACTCATTCTTTTAGTCCAAGTCTAGTTTTCCTTTGCAACAACCTCTGATGAAAATGTCAAAAATCACAAAATCTTTGCCCGCTAAAAGCTTCACCACGTTCACCACCTGGTTGCTTACTTCGGCTGTTGTGAATGTAAAATAAAAAAACCAAAACAAGGCAAAACAGTTAGCTGAAGGTCAACGTCTGTAGGTGTTCAGGTCTTGTGATGAAGGAATCGTTTTGTTCATTGGGAATATAAAAATACTGATCACATCAGCTGTGAACCAGTTGTACTGTATATGGAAAACACTGTTCTGATTAATCATTGTATTACAAGAGATGAAAATTCCTCAGTTGCTTTCCCGGTCATGGTTACCCACACGTTTGGCTGCATATCACTTAGTTCAACCTTTATTTAGACCTTTTCAGGTATGTAACTCATAAACATGCATGGGATAATGAAGACTGGTCATTCACAGATACATCTCAGCAAAACTATCTGGCACCAAAGGAACCGCAAAAATGATCCTTGACAGCAACGATGATAGCGGACACTCATTTCATTTGCCGATTGGTATTCACACATTGTCTCTCCACTGAGCTAGTCAGGTGTCAAGAACTGACATATTTCTTTTCCACAGCATATTTTCTCCACTTTTCTGAACAATTCCTTGGGCCCAAACGGCGAAATGGCGAACTGACAGCAGCAGGATAGGAGGAGAGCAGCAGGCATCCATTAGCGAGTAGAGGAGAGGTGTATTCACCGAGTTGCCATCATTACACCTGGCCTCTCCACAGCCCAGATTAGGCAGGCAATTACAGTTGTAGGCCTATTGGGTTTGGCAGCACAAACACTGGCTATCAGCTGCCATTGTCTCTCCCCGCACCACCGCAGAAACGCAAACAGGCATATATGCACGCGGATGCTCTCCCATCTCTCTCTTGCTTTACTCTGTATCTGGTTTTCCTCCTGCTCTCTCTTTCCAAGTGAACACCCTGCCTCTGTGTGTGAGACTGACCACTGAGATGCTCAGTGTGGCAGAGAGCCTGCTCCTGGTCTTCACTGTGCTCTCATTGTGCCAAAGCCATCCAAATGCCAGTGATGCCTGCAGGGCACGCTGTGTGCGTATATGCTTGTGTAGTGCGCGCTCACGTGTTTTTATGCCTCTTTGTGTGTGTATGTGTGTACAGCTGAGTGTTTCTCTTCTCGCCCACGGGTGACACCATGCTGTGATCCTGCCTCTGCTCCTCAATGGGATGCTTCTCGTTGTTGTTACTGGCTGAAAACGCTGAGTATATGTGTGTGTGTGTGTATGTGCGGTTGTGTGTCTGTTGTTTGGGCCAAAAATTGGGAATGGACCTCCTTGTTTGGCATCAGTAGCCGTACACATCTCTAGGACCTTAGCTGGAATGATCATCCATGTGTAGGGGCTGATTGCTGAAGCCTGTCAGCAGGATCTATCAGCGCCGCAGCAGACAGCGTGCAGTGTGGGACGGCCGCAAAACATGGCAATCTCTGGCACTTCGCATTTTTCTACAGTGTCAGCGTGCAACGGACGTCTTTGAGAATAAACAACATTCCTGCTGCCGCTTTTTTTTGCTTAAGTGCTGTGACATCACTCCTTGTCACCATGGCAACGTAGCACTATCTAGTACTGCAACTCTTGCAGAGTGTGGGTTTGTATGTGTGAGAGTGTGTTTAGACAGCTTGAGGCCAATGAGGTGGTCACAATGTGACAGGACTCTTCTGAGCTGTGGACCTCTGGGGACAGAGAGACGAGTCCTGTAGGTCCACTGTAGGCATGTTTGTGAAGCTGTGTGTGTATGTGTGTTTGTGTGGGAGACAAGCATCTATACAAGTTGCTGAAGTGTAATACATGTCTACAGATGTGTTAAAATCAGCTTAGTGCAATGATAGACTGCCGACCACAGTGACACACTACCGCGCGGATGTTTCTGAACCCTGTGTGCTTCCCCTGAGATTTCATAAGTCGTCTTACGATCAATCACACAAACCCCCCATGAATCCATGTGAGCAAGACTGTACAGCAGCAGGCTTTCAATACCAAACATTCTCATGGGCTTTAGTTTGATTTGTGGGCATGGCTCTCTCTCTGATGTTACCCTTCTGTTTCCAGATCCATACCTCCACTTTCTCTGGAGCTGAGCAGTAAGCAGGACTGCGGAAGGACCAGAGTTTATGTACATCGCTCAAGGGGCCTCGACAGTAGTTAATGAGGGAGGGGAGGTTTTTCTTATTCATGTTTGCCTTCCAGATTTTCCCAGCTGGACAGGGAGGTGATTTCCCAGATGGTCACCTCCATAAAGCATGACCTCAGGTGGTGTTGATGAAGCTAGATGCTGGTACACTGTGCATAATATGTCCATTTATCTAGTCTTATTAACATATTTTATGGACTTAGCACAAAGTTAACACTGGAACAAAGTTTACCTATAACTGAAATTACCACTGGGCTTCTGCCTTCTACACTCTGATTTCCCCAAACCTCTATAAATTCACACATTTTGTTTACTACTGAGTTTGTTTTTCCACCCTGACAGGTGGGACAGTCTATAACCCACCTCTGAAAAATCACAGGTGTCGTGCTGACATATGCTGCCAGGTGGTTATATGCCCATCATTCTAGAGGTGGTGTGACCGTGGCTTCTATTGTTGTCATATGGCAGATTTCTCGGGACAGAAGCCCAGCTGTGGGACAGCTGTTAGACCCCTTCATCCCAGTCCACAGCTTACTGGGACTTGCTTCAGGACCTGAATTTGCTTGTTACCTAAATGCTGGAATTTGCTCTAGGTTGTTTTTACTTTGCAATTCATAACTTATTCTGTACATCACAGATATTTTTGCTACTGTTCTGTTCTTGCTGGCTATCCAGATTGAGAAAATGCTGGAGACATTATATATAGGCGAGGGGGCATGGGCAGCCCACATGAGGAAGTGGGCTGCCAAAGCCCCACAGCCACCTCACAGACCAGGGCAGTGGTAAAGAAAACACTGCATTGTTATTACCAAGGCTATGGAGCACATTAACTTACAATGTTAGGTAGCCGAGTTGAAAAAAATCCTTTTCACAACCAGCACATTTACTGCGTGGTGTTTCTCCTCTGTCAGCAAGCTGGTTCTGGATACTATCAGCAGCTATGTCCATATCATTAGCCTGTGATGATGCTGACAGTTGCCTGAGACAAGTAGTTTTAGCCTCAGTCATATAGCATGTATGTATGTATGTAGCCATTGAGGGGCGTGATAAGACTGGGTCCACCTTTAAAAGCTTTAACGGCGTTTCATCTTGTATCTTGCATAGCTACTACTATGGCTTTGTCATAACTGCAGAAGCCTGAGTTTGATATGGACACCAACTCCTCTCTTTCTCCCAAGTTTTCCTGTCACTCTCTCACTGTCTCTGTAACAAAGCCATAAAAGTCCAAAAAGTGTGACAGCTCCAGCTAGTGAAATCTGCAAGCAACAGTGGATAGACTGCTTTTGTTGATCTCTTTCTGAAAATAAGGATCGGTTGCTTCAAGAACGACAACACTTATGAAATTAAATTACACTTGTAACTTCTGACAAAGCAACAGGCAGAAGAAGAAGAAGAAGCGGAAGAAGAAAAAGCTATTTTTCAGTGTGGTCAGTTCTTGAACCAGCTCCTGCGGAGCTTGTGCTGTAGAAATCAAACACAAAAAAGGGCAATGAAAGAGAATGAACATCAACCAACATCAATGAAGAACCACATTCTGTGAAAACTCCGCATGTTCAAATCTGAAGGTAGAAAGCAGCTAACAACTTGTTTCCACTCGCAGTGACCAAACAGCAGTTGAACCTTTGCACCCTGTGGGTGAGTCAGGATGCAGACCAGGTTCCTCTTTATCGGGGTCAGTGAATTTGCTGCTGAAATAAGCGCATCAGTGCGGCCAACAGCCAGCGGGCATGCTGTCCCTATTAGACTCACATGTGGCATGGTCACTTGAATGATGGCAGCTCATGGCGAATCACAGTCAACTGGACAACAAAGAGGACAGAAAGAGATGAGCAGCCGCGCTGTGAGCCTCAGAAGACTCAGAATCATTGGCGAAAAAAAGGAACGTACATTGTGTTCATTAAACCAGCTCATCTTTTAATCAACTGAGCACTTAATTGATTTGCTTAATTCATTAACCGCAGTGATTGTTGAGATTGACAGAAACACTGGGTGCTAATTGAGGGACTCATCACGGAGGGATTTATGTGCCTCACAAGAAGAGAGAGAGGTGACTTTCAATACTAATACTTGGTGGTCGTCAGTCGGACTGGGGGTGAGCCGCTGTGTGTGCTGATGCTAAAATGTTTCAACGCAGATGGTTTTGGCCACAACTGTGTTAATGGCTGCAAAGTAGTTCTCCTGAACCAAGATGGTTGAATCCACAGTGAATTGGTGATGAAAATTGGCATTAAATGTCACAAAAACATCTGTAATAACTCTACATGCTGGTAAAATTCTATCTCGAAGATGGTCCCAATAGTTCAACAGATAGTTCCAATCTGAAGCCAAAAACATTTCAGTGCCGCAGCCACTGAATGGCAATAATCACATCATCTAACAATAACATAGCAGGACACACCCACTAAACACACATTTAACACCCAGGCTAATGAGAGGATTAATTGGCTAGTTCCTGTTAGAGGTTTATGGGTTGATTTATGTTTTACACTAATGCTCTTTTCAGCCTTTTTCTGTGTCTTGTGGCTCTTAATCCTGACAGTATCCAAAGGGGAGGTCTGTGTCCTCATTTCCAGACCATACTCATAAATAAGCACTAGCCTCGCAATCTCTGGGAGCCCCAACCAGAAAAGAAGTTGCTTATTTAATGAGCATGTCATGATAGCAAATATTAGTACTGTTTTGCAAAAGGGAGAAATCATGAAAGCTGTCGAAATCTGTGTTCATCAAAAGTTGAAAGAATGGAAGATAATAAATATTCTCTTTTATAAAGACGTGCTGTGGGCTGGGGCTAAGCCCGGGTTTGGAATCTGGAACTGGAGCCAACGCTGGAACAGGCAGCACGCTCCAAAGCGTTCAGACTAGAGACACTTTAGGCTCAATCGCTTTCCAACCACTTCCCCAGCACGAAACCCTGGCAGACCTGCAGTGTAATCTCCTCTAAACGCTTTTATTAAGACTTCTAATTGCAGCTCGGGCTTTCTCCCTTCAGGAGAACAGGCAGAGGAACAAAAATGAGGCTTATTCACCCCAAAACAGGCTGTAGGCGTATGGCAAAGCTCGGGCACACAGGAGCTATACTGTTCTGCTCAGCGAGGACACTCCTCTGATTCACTGTTGCCAATCTGACCGAAAGAAACATCAGGCATAACAGGAGTTCTCCAGGAAAACAGGCCAGTCACATCCAAGAAAAGCAGCAGGAATTGTTACCGGCAGAAGCAAAATTCAATATATTATTTCCTATGACAGGAACAGCTCTATGGCAACGCAACACTTTCATAATATTTCATACCCACACATCTGACTGGAACAATGCAAGCTTAAGAAGCAATCACATCTAAGCCTTAAGGAAACCTTTCATTTCATACATTCACAATAGAGTCAGTCATTTCCTCGCTTATTTCCTCAGTCAGACAGCAGCATTTTTTTTTACACATTAAAGGGTCTGTGTTAATGCATTGGCGTCACCCAGGCACTCCAAAAGAAGAGACTGCACTACTTAAAAGATAATGAGGAAACAATCTTGGCAGGTGCGATTGATCATACTGTTTTATAGCGCAGGGATTATCAAAGGATTATCTAACAATAATTATGCACCCAAGGGTCGAGACACGGCTTTCATGTTCGCGTTGTGAGTGGCAGCAAGGTGTGTGTGCGATTGGAAAAAACAAGACGGTGAGAAGAGATGAGGGCGCACGAGTGTGCCCGTCGACGTGTGTGCATAAAAGGGGGAAAAATAAAGCCTGCAATCGCAAGTCGCAAAACTTCACACAGCCCAAAAGTCACTTATCAGCAGCAAACACATGCCAGCGAATTCAAAGCAAAAACAGATATCTACTGCGCCAGCGGCAGCAGCACCAACCCACGGGAGTCCCCCTCATGGAAAATCTGGAAATCTGGGATGAGCGAGCGGCGAGCAGGAGACTCCCGGTCGCTGCGTCTCCGAGGTGCCGGGTTGATGGGCGCCACATCCCTCGGTGAAGTCGATGGGTGATGAAGTAATGTGTGGTGACACCGGAACATTACCACACATTTGCTGCATATTGATTGACCTCACACTGGAGTTTACCACCATTCCCGTCCCATTATATGTGCTATCACTTTGTCTGTCTAATCACTGCATTTCACCATTATTGTGGAGCCTGCAGAAAAGGTGTTGTTAGCTGGTGCTAAATGCGCTACTGTATGTAGAGCTCTCTTTTGTTGCCTCTAAAGCTGTTCCAAGCTGTTTCTTCTAAAATCTGACAGGGAGAAGAAGCTGACTGATGTTCAAATATAAACCAGTGGATAGAAAAAAAGATGTTTGGCCGCTGATTATATCCTTTGATTATTCTTTTTATATGACAGAATGCAGATTTTGATTATGTTAGCACCTACGTCTTGTTCTCTGTGACGCACAATCGAACAGCAGAGTATCTAAGGACACAATGACAGGCTGCTGCAACACTGCCCTGTTTCTAGGTGACTTCTCAACATGCCATGATTGAAGCTAGAATGATACAGCTCAGTGGACAAGGTGGGCTGATGTGTGTCGTGTTATTTACATGCTGTGTACAAACGTTAGTCAGAACAGTGGTGAAAGCAGCCAATTAGATGGAGGGACGATGGATGTAAAGTCTCTGATTAGTTAAGACCGATGGAGTCTGCTCTAGTTCACAGGAATCCACTGATCACCCAACACAAAACACTGGTGTTGGTGCCAGAATACAGTGTGTGTGTGTGTGTGTGTTTGTATGTAACTGCAAATTACAATAGATGACAGTAGTTCCTGAAAAAGAGGGCTGGAATTTACTCTAATGAGGATAGACAAACATCCTTAACCTGTGGAGACCATCCAGGAAAAGGGCTTAAAGGCTCAGTTCACCAAAATCTCTCTCTGTCAAACATACATACACCATCATACACACACTCACACACACACACATGCACACACACACAGACAAAAAAAAGTCAGATAGTTTTGGTTTCATCTCCACAGGTTTTGAGGCACCTGCCTTTTGAGCCTTTCCCTCCAAAACCCTTAATTTATAGAGCTCACTGTAACACTGTAAATGTAAAAAGTTTTTAATGCAGTGAGACCCACAGAGGAATCACTTTCCTCCTCCACTCCACTGCCTATATTTCCAGTGGCAGATCAGTGAAAACCTATGCAGATCAACCAAAAACTATCTGCTGTGCTGGAAACACTAGATCTACAATCTCTTTGAGAATTTGGGTAAACTGACCCTTTAAAGGAAATTAAAAATACACTTTACATTGTTGCTACCATTCCTATCTGTTGCATTCAAGCTATATCGCTGCGAAACTGCTGAGAGAGCACCCACACCAGGTTTAAACATTTAAATTACCTAACACGAAGGAGAACAATGAGGGTTATTTTTAGACCTGTCAGTTGTAAACTCTCATTAGATCTTAGATAGTAATTTCCTGCTTTAACTTTGATCCACTGTACTTAACAAAGATTTACGCATGAGGAGTCTTACAATGCACTGGGTGATTATGGCTCATTACGATTATGACGAACAGTTACAGTCTTATTCTTCGTCTTTTCTTCCACAGACATGGTTAAGAGAACCTTACTGCACATGATTAGAGAGAGCTGATATCAAAAATGATAGGATTGATAGCAAGAACTTCAAACATGAAGCAGGCTGTTAAAATAAAATTTCCTTGCCACACACAGTCTAAGGAACACTGCCACTGATTCTTTTTCTATTCTTGCTTTAACAGCAGGGATTCATGGTGTGTGTGTGTCTGTGTGAAATATGTTGGTGTGGGGGGGGGGTGTAGATGTGTCACTGACACAAAGGGGTGTGAGGCTCACCAGTTGTGGATGAGATGTTGACGTCAATGCTGATCTCCGGGATGCCTCCTCCCTTCAGCGCTGCCACACAGGTGTAAGTGCCAAAGTCTGTGAACTTGAGGTCGATGATGTCCAGGTTGGTGGTCCCTGGGGAGATGTCGGGGTCCGTCTGGGTGATGACCATACGCTCCGAGCTCCTCAGGGCACGCCCGTTCTTCAACCAGCTGAACGTCAGCTCCTCTGGTGGGGTCGCCTCCACCTAAAATGGTCATTATGTTATTTATATTGCTTTGTATTGAAGAATGACATAGTTGTTTCCACATATATGTGTTTCTGCAGCTGTACCTGACAAGATATCTTGACTTCACGTCCAATCTGGATGTTGTCATCATTGTGGTAGGGGTCAGGAGTGATCCAGAACCGGCCCTTTTTCAAAGCTGTGAAAGGGAAATCCCATCAGATCAGAACGAGGTTTACTGTTCAGGACTAAACCTGTTTTTTCCTCTCTATCTCTGCCACATGCTGCAATAACAAACCCTGAGATGTTCACAGCAGGTTACGGCTCCCCTTGTTATATTGACGTAATTCCAGCGATGTAGACCCAAAGACAGCAGTTTATGGATTTTTTAAATAGATTTTTCTCAAAGATTTTACTTTGCTCAATGTCCACACTTCAGCTGTAAATTGCTGTTATGCATCTCCAGTGGATGCGCTGTAAATCTTTCTGCGTTGCCTGTACCTGCCCAGCCTCTGCACACTTCACAAGCTGTTCAAAAGCACAGAAAGACTGGATCGTGTCACTGCTACCTGAAATAACTGATCTGAAAAAATATGATTTTTGCTTGTCTAGATGTGTTACTTCAGTGTCACGGCTGTGAAAACCTAAAAAGCGGTTTGAACCGAAGGTGTAAGAGTATTCACTGATATGACAACTGAAGCTGCGCTTTTAGAACAACAACTAAAAGTTTAGCTTCTGATGAAGCACACAGGTCAAACAGAGAACTTACTAGATAAAGAGGAATCGTGTGTTTGTTTTAAACACTGAGGCTTTGATGCAACGATAATAACTGACTGAAGAATCCTAGCATTCGTGCAGGTTCTCACACACACACACACACACACACACACACACACACACACACACACACACACACACACACACAAAGCCAGCTGTCTCCCCCATTTGAGCGTCTCCTGCCTTGACAGCTGTCTCACACCCCATATGTCTCACACACACACACACACACCTCTCAATCAAACTTGACACACTTGTTGGACGTTAGTTCACAAGTTACCATTCTCGTCTCATCACACGTGTTTTCTAAGCAGACATTTGTGATATTTTTTTAGCGGAAGCCTGAGAGTTGTGCAGTTTGATACTATGCAAATGTTCATTCGTGTATTGTTTGTTTTCCTTGGCTGACCTCAAAGACGCGCTTAACATTATAGTAGAGAGAGCACTTTAGTGACATTTGTTGAGCTGAGAGCCAGAGCATCTTCTGACACTTGGGCACAGAGGTGGGAGGGAGGTGGGAGGAGTTTTTGAAGGATTAATGCTACTCTATGATCCTGCAACTGGTATTTTTGGTGCACAGGGTGGAGGAGAGGCCCAGGGCAGGGCTGCTGTGGTGAAGGTTTTGGCGTCTATCATCAGCTCCTTGTACCCAGTAGCCCTAATATTAACCTTCGTTTACACCCACCACCACCACCACCACCCCCCTCCCAGTATCCATCATCTGTTAGCATCTCTAAATCAAATCACTGTCTTCCTCTCGGGTGTGTGTGACTGGTAACCAGTAGCTTTCCACAATGACTAGTTTTGCATGAAGTAAGTGTGTATGATGTGTTGAGTGAGTATTTTATTTCTTTTTATTCTGTTTTTGTATTCCCATGTCATCTCTTGTGTTTTTCTTTTTTTTTTCACAACTGTATATATGACTTTAGTAAGGGATTTTGGCACTTCAGTGCTTAGTCGGCATTTTCTATGGAAACGGTATCACACATACGCCTGTTTTAAGAGTCCTATTGTTCTTCATTTCCTTTCTATAATGTACAGAATGTGTCTGCCACTGCAGCTCATCACCTTCAATTTGGCCTGAATCAGGGAAATGTAACCCTCAGAGCTGTTATCACTCTCTATCATTTCTCTAGTATAACATGAGTTTGTGAACAGTCTACCATGGCGCCTGCCCTGAACATCTTTATTTAAGATCCTCACGCCTGCCTTCATGTTGAAAAATCTTGTTTTTGTTTTTTAATTGTAGCAGTAACATGAAAACAGCAGCTGTTTGACCACAAGGTATTTTCCCCTCTCAGCGCGACTGTTTGGCCTGGTTTATATTATCAGTAACAAGAGCAGAGAGAAAAACTTTGAAGCTGTGCAGTGATTGTGTATTTTCAGAGGCTGCTATAACTAGAAAATGATGGTTCATCAACTCACGTTACAAAAATTGTCTTGCAAAAACCTTTTGTGAGTTTTCTCATCCCACTTATTGACCATTAATGTCTCAGGCCTCCCGTTTCATTTTGAACACACTATCATGGCTGAATTTATGGGTAATTAGGTGACGCGTTTGCACTTTTATTTGGCTTGTAGTTTTTCATGCCATCTGAAATAAGTTTTTTCAAATCATGTTCATTACGCTACAGTTACACCAGAGGGAGGAAACTGGCTGTTGTATCAAAGAACAGTTGTGTCTTTAACAATTGTTTCAGCCTCTATTTAATGACCTGACAAATTGATTGCATTAATTTATAGAAATGAAAGATGAAGGCTTTTTATTATTTTTAAGATATTTTTACACTTTTACAAAAAAAAAGAAAGAATGATTTTGTCACATAGAAAAAATATTTGTGGACCTGTAAGCCAAGTTTAAAACTATGTTGTGTATTTGTTTTTATTATTGAGAACTATTAAACTGAAGTTCATTTAACTCTGCTTTAATTCCATTTTATTTTCATGAAGACTTGTTGAACAGAGCTTAAATACACACACACTGTCAGACAGCAACTATTATGTGATCTTTCCCTCGTGGTCAGATGTTTTGTACCTAAAGCTACCAGAAGATGGCAGTATATACAAAACTGTCAGTGGCTCAGGCAGAAGTGCTTAAAGACAAGATGATCAAAATGAGTAGGTTATGGTGTTTTAGTTTGAAATTGAAGACGTTAAACCTAATTCACAGATGCTGCAGCTTTAATTATGAGCTTTATGCATATTCTTAAGAAATAAGTTGTTTCACTGCCTTCCTGCTTCTACAACTCTAAGCTAATTAATTTCCTTTCCCCCTAAATTAGTCTTTGTATTTTCTTGTTAATTAAGTCTGACTACCTTGTGGCTGAGCAGAACAAAAAGCTCCATATCCATTCACTTCACTGCAATAACAGGATTTCTGCTCTGCAATAAATAAGAGAGCTCTTCTCGGAAGATTTAAGTGCAATGACTCTTATCAAGGAAAGGGAGCGTCATGATGTCATATCATGCCAGAAGCTTATACCTCACCACAGACCTACACTGCTTTGAAGCAGAGCAACACAATCACAGCACAGACCTTGCTGCTCTAATCCACTATTGTCTAAGACACTTCACCTCGGTATAATGAGTACAGCTTAGCGTTTGCTCTGGAGACTGTTTTCAAGTAAATGCACAGAGCTGCAGCTCATCAGGGAGCTCTGTCCATGCTCACTGCTTTAAGCGGCAAACATCAATTTCTCATTTAAAATGCGATATTGAACTTCAGAATAACAGCTGTGGGCTACATGAGGGAAGAAAAAACAGGCAGTATCCTCACAGTGGATTAGAGCCAGAACCTTATTGGACTGGAAAAAGGATCTTCACCGGGCAAATAGCCCACATGACCAGGAATAAGGTTTATAAAGACACAACAATGATCACACCACAATGAAAGATCGAAACAACGTACAACAATGTGGTGCCTTTGTAGCTGAATGGTTACCAACCCATACCTCCTAACTATAACATCCATGGTTGGAGTGTGGCCAGGGATCCTCGCTGCATGTCATCATCTTCTCACTCCCATTTGCATTATGACCTTACACATGATCAAAAATAACCCAAATCATTTTTTAATGCGTAGCTTTCAGTGTAGCTCACTGTTCTCAGTTTGTGTCACATCTGCCTACACTATTTCACCATTAGGATTATTTGATAGCCAATGAGAGTCACTCGCAAATCTTCTATTTTATGTTCAAATGATTTATCAGGAAAATGAGTCTGTGTCGGCTCCAGGAAAGGATGAAGAAAGTGTTTTCCTCTTGTTTATGTATGATATCAACATGAGTACACACGAGTATTGATTGTTTGGATATTGATAGGGGTTTTGATTGTTGGTAGAATAAAGCAATCAATCTGTGGTGGTCACCTTGGACTCTGAAAGCAAATTCCCGCTCTCCATTCTCAGAGGATTTGATGCTTTTCTTTGTCACGCAAGCATACTGAAATGATATTTGAAGGTATCAGTTTAGACTCAGCAATATTGTAATGGTCACTTTTCACTATTTTTTCAACATTTTAAAATGATTCATGAAAATACTAATTGGCAGATTTATTAATAATGAAAATAAGAATGGATAAAAAAAAACATCACCAGATGAATTGATAATGTAATTCCAGTGCACAGGAGTTTTTTTTTTTTCTTTGGACACAGGCTATGAAAAAAAGGCCTTATAGCCAGGATTGTGAGCTATTGCTGCTGAACTCATCAGAGCGCACACGCACACACACACACACACACACACTGTCAGGGACAAACACTATGAGGAAGGAAAGCTTCTGCTTTTTCCACACAGCTGTCAGTCAGTGAGTCCAGGGCAAAGGAAGTGGGACAGATGATGATCCCACTGAGACTGAATGAAATAAAGGAATGAATAATGAAGATGTCAAGTCCATGTGTTCAGTCAGCACTGAGTGACCTGAGGTGATTTATAAGAATATGTTTATTTGAGAAATGTTGCTCCTGAGAGTGTGAGTAAAACTTTAGTCAATACGGAGGATTTCACGTTTCTGCACTGAGCCCATGCAAATGAGTCGTATGTTTACCTGGATGTTAGCTCCGTGTTA
>OMNW01034737.1:0-10058 GCA_900303245.1 Selene dorsalis | reverse complement strand
TCGTTCCAACACTTCCCACAACATCTCCTGTGTTTGACTTCACATGGCTATGAACTGTGAGTAATTTCCTTAAGCAAAGTCAGCGTCGATGCTGATCGATGATGACTTTCCTTAAGTAAATTACTCACAGTTCATAGCCATGTGAAGTCAAACACAGGAGATGTTGTGGGAAGTGTTGGAACGAATCCGCTCCCGGTCCTTGCACTGGTCCCGGTTGTAACTGCCACACGTCAGTGTGTGGCATTTTCATTCTTTTTTTTTTTTGGTTCCTGCCTACCTGTTCAGGTGAGGCGGGCCGATTGTTTTGTTTCTACACGGTACGCCTTTAACGACACACCTCCTGGCAGAGCATGGCAAAGGAAAAACAACACAGTCGGTTGCCTCCACACTCAGGAAGTTAAGTTATAATAAGAGTTACAATGATTAAATGTAACAAAGAAGGTGGAGAAAGAAGACAAGACAAGATTAAGCTCTTGTGGTATGGTGCAGCCTACGAGGTATGTTTATTGGTGTATTGTGTCATTGCATTAAGCTACAAGCTAGGCATTAGCTGATTTTGTTTACTCTCTTTTCTTCAGTTCTCACGGGTCGGTCGATGACTGTGAATAAACCCTGTTTTATAACGATCTCGGGCTCATGCTTACTACCTAGAAAAGCTACAGAGGTCTTTGATGAGGAAATTTGACAAGCATTGCATGACAAAGAAAAATTAAATGTATGAGATATATGTCTTTCGCTCACACTTGCAGCACCTAGGTGAGTCATTTGATAATTTTATCACTGACCGGAAGATTAAAGCTCAGTCCTGCAATTTCTGTGATCTCAGAGACTCTATGATATGAGATCAAATAGTTTTTGGAACAAATGAGAAGACACTCCAGGAGAAACTGTTGAGGGAGGCAGACCTCACGTTCGACAGTACTATAAGAATATGTCAAGCCAGTGAGCTTGCACGACAACAGGTTCTGTGAAACCTGCGCTCGATGTCACACATTATCGCCATGGGACCTCTACGAAAACGACAAAGGACTCCGACCAAGTTTTTTGTCAACTCTGGACCGGTTAGTAGATGGTCATTCAAGGAAGTCTCCTGAAACCTTACAGAGCAGTCAAAGACGACACGGATCTTTCCAGGCTTCTGCGGATGATACACCCCGTGATGTGGGATGTACCACGCTGGAGTCTTGTTGATGTATTCTTCAGGAACCCTTTTCTGCATCTCTGTGAGCTATAATGTCATCCATGTAGGTTTTGTAGTCCTTGTAGTACTGTTCATTTCTTTTCAGCTTCCTTTCTAAGCCTTTGAGACGATGGATGGCGCATACCTTGTTGTTTGGCAAGTTCAGTCTCTCCTTCTTGAAAGGTAGTGGCATCTCATAGTGACCATCATCATTGAGCCTAATGCTCCTTTTCATCTGTGACAGGAATCGTAGGTCTTCTTGAGAGATGCTAGAATCATCTGAGGCTCTTTCCACAAAGTCAGACTCCAGGACCTTAATGACATCTACAGGTGAGACTACTTCCTTGATTTGTGTTCTACAGACGTAATGCACCTCACCTGTAACATTTGAAGCTAGCCGACAATCTGGGATGACTTGCTTCACAACAACCTGGTGACTTACTCCTATTGCATCTCCATAATCAAGACGGAGGTTGCCATAGCCTACTATGCTCCTGCCCAAGTCTGTTCTCAGTCCGAATGGCTGATTTCCTTCACCAGGCACCACCTGTCTTGGAACAAGAGCTTGAGGACAGTTGTAGCCAATTAACAAGCCAAAATCACAACTTTTTTGAGGAGCTATCTCAGCTGCAATGTGTTCAAGGTGAGGCCAAACCTTAGCCGTCTCTGGTGTGGGAATATGTTCTCTGTTTGCAGGTATGAAGTCTCTTGTATAGGTCACAGGCAGAGGTATTACCTTGTCTGAGTAAAATCCTCTTACTTGCAGACCAGTAACTCTTCGACATGGTACAATGGTGTTTGTTGAAGCCAATGTGGACAGCTTCAACTGAACTGGCTCATTTTTTGTGTGCAGAGCCTTTGCAGTTTCTGCAAGGAGGAAGGTTGTGTCACTTTGTGTATCTAGGAGTGCGTACACAAGAATTTCACAATCAGGCTCACTTGTGGCTGACACCCACACTGGAATGATTGCTGGTTCAGGTATGGAAAGGCGACTTGTACTGATAGACTCTGCAAACGCTCTCACAAGAGCTGCTGTGCTGTCTTCTCCCCTTAGCAGTGTCGTAGCTTGTGGTGGAGGCTGATGCTGAAACAGGTTACTTTCAACTTTAATTTCTTCCTTCTCTTTCAGGGAGACATGTTGATGAAGCAGTTGATCTATTTCATCATCTGAGCATTCATTCTGTTCATACACTTGCTGTCGTGCCTTGGCAGCATTTAACTTCTTAACTGTCTCTAATCTTTCCACTTCTCTTCACTTGGTCTCTAGCACCCTTTGCCTCTCTGCATTTTCAGCCTCAAGTTGTTCGAGTTCTTTGATATGACGTTCTTTCTCCAACAGTACCTGCAATGCAGCTTCATTGGCGGCGACTTCAGCAGCAGCCTCCTGTCTGTGAGCAGAATACTGGCTTGAACGTCTGGATGTGACCTTGGAGTTGCTTTGAGAATGAACTGAAGACGTGGCAGACTTGGACTTCGTATGGTGAGAGATACTTGTTCTATCTGATGCAGCAGACTTAAACACAGATTCTCTATCTCCCTCTTTCCTGTATTGTTTTTAAATCCCTTGATCTTCATCTATTTCTGTGTTTAAATAATTTCTAGCAGTTTTAATTATTGTCATTGTTACTGCTTCACAGGTGTGTATTCTGCGAGGTGTGTCAGGGTCTGGAATGTCAATGCACCTCAACTCTTCATAAACATAATTAAGGTCCTTTGCAGCATCGCTCACCTTCGTGATGTGTTCGTGCAGCAGGCTGTTTGAGCATGTTCCACTCAGCACTCCTTTAGCATCCTTAATCACTGCCTTCCACTTCTTGTAGCTCTTAATGAAACGGTGTTCAACCCTTTTAACTTGCTCCTCATGGAATTCTTGGCCCTTTTCCGTTAACTTGCGAGCTCTTCGACCCTTTTGTGGCTCTGGCGAAGAAGCGTGATAGGCAGCTTCAATGTCTTCAGATGCTTGGGGTTGTGTGTCTGTACCATACTGCTGCATGTCTTCACCACCACTGTTTCTGTCACTCTCAGAGAAAGGTTCTGTCTGACATTTTACATGGGTTACTTAAGTTAGATTTAAATGTGATACTACCCTTAGCCTTGCAGTTACGAAATATAATGGTCAAAGTAACCTTAGCATAGCTGAATCACCATTCAGTTTTAACATAAAGCAATAGTTGTACCTTACTGTTTAACATTTTGGCTTATTCACTTACACAAAGGTGGGCGGCACGGTGGTGTAGTGGTTAGCACTGTCGCCTCACAGGGTTCGAACCCGCCGGGGGCCCTTCTGTGTGGAGTTTGCATGTTCTCCCCGTGCATGCGTGGGTTCTCTCCGGGTACTCCGGCTTCCTCCCACAGACCAAAGACATGCAGGTTAGGTTAACTGGCGACACTAAATTGCCCATAGGTGTGAATGGGAGTGTGGATGGTTGTTTGTCTGTATATGTTAGCCCTGCGATAAACTGGTGACCTGTCCAGGGTGTACCCCGCCTCTCGCCCTAAGTCAGCTGAGATAGGCTCCAGCTCACCCGTGACCCTAGTGAGGATAAGCGGTATAGAAAATGGATGGATGGACTTACACAAAGGTGTCAACTCTAACACAGGTAAGTTAGAAATGCATTAAACACTAGCACTTAACACTAACACTTAACTGAACAGGTAAGAACCAAAAAAAAAAGAAAAAAAAAGAAGAATGAAAATGCCACACACTGACGTGTGGCAGTTACAACCTCTTCAAACTTGGCTGTGTCCTCGGGTCGAGGAAACACAAAGGTGTTGAAGACTTCAGTTGCCTCTGGGCCGGTGATAGTGAGCAGCAAGGCTTTTTTCCTTTCCTTTGCTCGTTGATTGACTCCAACCGCCGAGATCTACTCCAGTGGAACTAAGATGTGCAAACTCTGTGGAAAAAGCAACTCAAGACCCATTTAAACTGGCCATTGTGCGATTATATCACTCAAATCAGGAATACATGGACCACACTTCTTGAGAGACTGATGACTTTATTTATTCAACTGTTCAGACACACAACTAAAACATATTTCACCACATACACATTATAACATAAGAAAAATTAAAGTAACTTGCTGGCTGTACACCTGAGGGGCTGATTCCACCTCCAAAATAAACTTCTTCCAACTCTTGTCTAAAGTGGAGTGCTACAGCCAGTACGTCTCACAACACAGAATATGAATTGTTTCCCAATATGATGATGTGAAAAGAAACTAAATACCCATAAAAATAAGCAGCATTAAATAAGATATTTAACAAAACATAAAATGAAGAATAATATTTAAGGCAATTAAATATTGTCCTTGTCTGTTTTACTGTGTTTTAAGGCATCACTGCCACATTTTTAGGCTTTTCACTGTGTTTTGTGTCTTAGTACACGATTTATCCTTTTCACTATGCTCTCCATCTATATTTTATGTTCACGCTCTTAGAGCCTGCTCTACTAAGATCGGGAGCGCTAAATTGCTTACTCCTGGTAAATTTTTGCGTGTTTGGTTAGGGCACGCAAAACAGGTGATCTACTAAGTGTAACCTGCTAAATGACAACATGCGCAAACGGCTGTATTTAAATGAGGGTTTTGCGCGTGATAATCGTTTATGCCATGGAGAGTGTAGACAACAGAGAGAACAGATGAAGTAAAGAGAAGATGAGCAGATACAAGGTGAAGAACAAAAGAAAATTTGGTTTATATAAAACGTCAGCAAACAGGGAAGAGCCCTGATCAGTGTTGAGCAGCAGGTGCAGTTCACTGTAGCTAAAGCAGGTAACTGGGATACCTGGAGGTGCGCACTACGGCGCAGAGCTCAGGTGGGCCACTAGGACCACAATCGGATCCAAACGCCCTGAAGGGAGGGCTTAGAGATGGGGTGAAGGCAGCAGTGACGTCTCTCAGTCCTGGTCTCAGAGCTGAGCAACCATGTACTGGAGAGGAGAGAAGTGCACTGGAGGAGAGACGTGTGGCGTGCGTAACAGTGCTTTAAGGACTTTTAACACACCTGAAATACTGGTATACTTCGCTGGAATGACCCAGACACGAGGAAATGCAGATATAAAAGAGCTTTTGCCCTAGCAGGTATTAACTCAACAACCGCAGCCATTTGTGCACAAAACTGTGCCAGTTAAGACTTGCCTTTCAAACGTGCTAAATAAAGATGCAAAGACAGCCACCGCAATCTATTTCACGTTTGGTAAATCACATTATGTGTGCTAAATAAATCCATTTGCATCTACTCCCCCCAGTATTTTGCGCATTCTGGCAGAAACGCCCATATTTGCATATTCATTAAGGTGAATGCGCTAAATGGATTGTGCATGCTATTTTGCTCGTTTAAGAGACGCAATCCTCAGTGTGCCCGGTTAGTAGATCAGCTTCAGCATATGTTTGTGCGTGCAGTCAAGTTTGTACATGTATTTACACATGTAAACCTTAAGTAAATCAGGCCCTTAATATTCATAGTGAAAAAAAACAGTATCACACACTGCTCAGACCTGTTTTTTCAGAATTGTTTTTCTTTCCCTGTATTTCCTGGAGTTTAGCTATGATTTTCCATAACTCGTCATGTTTTATTGTTTGGTATATATCTTAATGTGCTGCTTGTGCATTTGCCAGCCTTCTCTGCAGATCTAGTTAAATAAAAACAAAAATAAATTAAAATGTCTGAATGAAATTATAATCTGTGCTAGTGTGCACAAAACAATCAGTGTTGAATTTCTCCACAGGACAAGGAGGAGGCGAGGATCTGAATTGTGGGTGAGGGTAGCACAGTCAGGGTTTGAAGATTTGTCCTAACTATAGTGTGAGGAGCTTTGAAAGAGACTGGACAACAGTGACAACACAAATGTCGGGTGAAGAACCTGGGACGACATGTGTCACTTTGATTCCAGAGCAGAGGCCAGTGCTGCAAGTTCAGTGTCCAGCATGCCTGTCTGAATTCTCTTCTAATCTGAAGGGAAACATTTCTATCTAGAGCCAGATGGACAGGACCGCAGGCGAAGAAGGGCCTGGCTGACAGAAACCACAGATTTCTTTGTAAACTTAAGGGATCTGGACACTAATGATCTGGGTTAGACAAATATCTTCTACTGAGAGGTCACTGCTGCTGAATGAAGCCACACTACTAATGAACATACTAATGGCCTGACTGCTCTTCCTTAATTGTATTTGTTCTTGAGCCTCCCAAGTCAGTAACCATAAGTAAGAAATAAAATCAATAACTCTTAATTATTACATCATTATTATAAATCATTACACATTACACATTGTAATTCTCAGATCAGAATCACAGTTCTCAAAAACGTTAATTACATTACATTTTCACGAGTTTCTTATTGTATTTATGTTACCTGTTGATGCATCAGACATCTGACAACTCAGTAGTTACTACCTTTATCAATTGACAGACCCTCAGACTTACACAGTTGGTGTATTAGTGTTTTCAGTCTAATGACTCTAAACTCTTTAGATATACAGTTATGAAAGAGCACACACACACACTTAGTAAATCAGGGACTGATTTACTAAGAACCCATACAAAAATGAATAATGGAAAAAATGGATAACAAGCATTTCCTGTTTCATGATTCATCCAACTGTGATCTGAAGTTGAGTGAGCCGATGTAGGTACCAAATGTGTCTGGGCTGCCAGAATTGTCCGGGGGGGCTGCGCCTTGTGATGACGTGCCATATTGTGACTGGTCATGAACGTCTGTGTGGATTTATAAAAGTTGTAGGTAGACGAAATTTATATTTTCATATAATAACATTAAATAATTACACAGCTAAGAGTCATATTTAGCATGACAAAAATTATTAAAATAATTAATTGTTTGATGCTGCTTAGGAGATCTGTGCAAACTCTCGCGAGGGTGTTGTTGAGACAGAGACAGGTCTTGAACAAATGTAGCTTAATAAAATAAAACATTTAATGCAGGCCGATGGGTTCATTGTAAAATATTAATTTATTAATGTAAATATGATTATTTTTGTACATACAGAGCCCCAAGGCAGCGCTGCTCTTCTGTCCAGTACACACCTGTAGCTTCACTTTTCATTCAAACAAACTACAGTGGCTGCCACAGTTGTTAGATTTCATCAATGAGACCAACATTTATCTTCCAAAAACAGTTAAACCAACCAGTGGTAAACCTCTAAAAACCTGTGGGTAAGTTAATCGGCTCACTTTCTGCCCCAGGATGATGACGGAGGTTGACTGGCCGATCACCTCAGTAGACCGGCTGCTGCCTCTGAGATGACCCACTGCTCCTACTTGGCTGGTTCCACAGGTGGCCTTTCACATTTCCGAAAACATGGGAACAAACTTCCAAATAGGCATCATTTGAATAAACTGACCACATATTGGGGATCTATACAGTTACTGTCTCGCATAAAAAAATATTAAAACTTAATGTAGTGACATATTAACAGCTCTACAGCGGAAATTAAAACATCTTTTAGCCTGTTTGACCGCTATTGCTGTCGGTTGGAGCGAAATGCATTCTGGAAAACTTGTATATTGTATACTGCGGTGTGAACGGGATCAGTCTGCTGGAATAGCATACTAAATACATGATTGAATCACATATTTATTATACAGTACATACTAACGCAGTATGTAGTAGGCAGTACGGTAGTAGGCAGTACGTACGGTAGTAGGCGGTTTCAAAAACAGTCAACAAACATTATGTTTGTTTTGTGGGCTCTTAAAGGTCAGGTCACTTCCAAGTTGGTCATTTCCGGCTCCCCCAGTTTGCTTCAGATCAAAATGAGTCAAATGAATGAAACATGAAACGGGAAATGCTCGTTATCTGTTTTTTCCGTTATTAATTTGAGCACAAAATCGAAAACTGTAAGAATGAGTCATTTTGGAAGTGGTAGGTAGTTTTGGAAACAAATACTGAGAAAAAGAGTTGTTTTTTTGTTGTCTTATTTTTAGTTTTATTGTGAAAACGAATGAACCAATGATACAGGGATTAACGTCAATCAAGTCCTCTGCACGTTTTACACATGCAAACCTTTAGTAAATCAGCCCCTTAGTGTACATTTACTATGAATGAGATTCACAGAGAACCAATACTGTTGATTGTTTCTATGACTTAGTGCAATATTAAAATTCATATTAAGATAATATTAAGATTCATGTTTACATTATGAACTGACCCATTATTTTAATGAACTACATAATTGTCAAATTGTCTTATGGATTATACAGTGTTTGGAACAAATTTAAAATACTGCAATGTCAGTTTAGGATGACCAGACATCCTGGTTTGTCCCGTGGTGTTCAGGTGTAGGCCTATTCCACAAATGACTATACTCTGTATAGGCTAGGGTGGACCTCCCTAGCTCAAAGACGTGATTCCCATATGTCCCAATAAAAAATTTTTTTTTTTTTAAATCCACACTGACCTGAGGAGGTCTGCCTTCTCTGCTCATGCCCAATATATCTGGAACAATCTTTGGATAACCTTCGAGCTAAGCTCACTTCTCCCCTTCAGTCATTTTAAAGCATAAATTACTAATTTCTCCAAGCCGCTCCGAACTCACAGAGGATTAGTACTGGAGATTCATAACAACATATTGGTGAAATGAACGAGTTTCGCGGCAGATAATGTCTGATTTAGACGCCGCATCCTTGCCCCAACAACTCCCGTTATATGGATATACGTAGATTGCGAGTGGATCTAAATATCTTCCGAAGGACTCCAAGTTACACCGAAGTTGTTCGGGTGAGTAAATTAACGTATTTTATGCTAGAAATAAGGTCCAGGTTGCAAAAAATGGAACTTCTCCTTAAGTGCTTAGCCTCTGTCATTTTGAGTTTCCTCTGTTTTCCATGTTTTGCAGCTGCAGCTTCATGTTTTAACTTGTTGTTATTTAATTACATTCATTGCACCTTTTGCTTTTCAAAAAACCTCCTTTATATTCATCCACATCTTAACCAGTATTTGTCTTCATTCCAGGTCCATTAGGCACGGAATTCACTTCATGAAATCATGGTTGCTTAAAATATTGCTAAAAATATTAATAATTACTATGAAGATTTTTTTTTAAATATTTTTGGGGCTTTTTGCCTTTATTTGATAGTGCAGTTGAGAGAGACAGGAAATGGGGAGCCAGAGAGAGGGGGAATAACATGCAGCAAAGGGTCGCCTGATGCAGGATTCGATCCGGGGCCAGCTGCAGCGAGGACTATAGCCTCTGTATATGGGGCGCCTGCTCTACCCACTGAGCCACCCGACGCCCCTACTATAAAGATTTTAATAGGATTTAATTTACATTAAATCCACCTCAGAGCACCAGACAGCCAATTTATAAAATCAGTCTTGTGAAGTTACTAGCTATTAACACAGAACTTTGGTTAATAATTAAGTAAATAATTATAAACAAAATTACCTTATTAATAGTAGTAGGATGAAAGATTTATGAGTTCTACCGCATAGAGGTTGGCATATTCACTCTTGTACACATTAACAGACGAACAAAGTTTCAAAGGAAGTTTAATTGGACACATCTAGAAAATGAAATAACAAAACATAAAGCTAAACAAGTTACATACATACATAGAGTCCTTGGTTCTCCTTGCAAAGTTGGTTGGTTGTTTCCTCTGGTTTGTTTTGTGGCTCCATTGCTTGTTACTCAACTAGCAGACCTTGCGTCATGCTAGTTGGTTCTTGATCTTGAGTCCGTTGGTAGTGTGATGGCCCTTGGGCTCCTGCTGTTGCTTGCCTTTTTGTGCCCCTTTACAGATGCTGCTGGCCAGCTCCTCCCACCTCGTTGGGGGGAAATCATTTCACCTGCTGGTCAGTTATATAAGTTTGGTGCTTCCAAGATGGCGGTCTCTCTCACTCCCTCCTGGGTGGCTGGTGCTCCCA